>APFE031411536.1:43563-57649 GCA_000404065.3 Pinus taeda
GGTTGTGGAAGGCTAGGAGAAACAACACTTCCATCTTCATAGCTGTGAGGGGTAGAATTCATTGGTGCCATAATTTTGCTTTCTATTTTTCTTGCTAACCTGAATGCCTTCTCTAATGAATCAGGTTCCCAAAGGCGAACATCATGTTGGATATTATCCTTTAAAGACCCTATGAACACATCAATCCTATGCTCCTCTGGAATATCTTTTACCCTTATATTCAATTTTTGGAACTCCTCAATGTGCTCCATTATTGAACCCTTTTGTTTGAGACTTATCAATTGGCTAAAAAAAAGTGTTGCTTTTTGTATCCTCGTAATGTGCTATCAATTCTTCCGTAAAAATTGCCCAAGTGATAATTTGTTTACGAGAGCAAAGCCATGGATTGATACCATACAAACTGATTTGGTTCCAAATATAATGTTGTAATACGTACCTTTTGTGTGTTTTGCAAATTATTGAGATAGAAAAATTGCTCCATCTGTAATATCCATGTTGCGGGATCCTTGCCATCAAACTTCCTCATATCGATTTTTGGAATATGGTGGGTCTTTGTTTCAACATTAAAGTCTATGAAATCATGATTAACATTTCTTTTGTTCGCATCATGAGTTTCCTTTACTACCCTTTCACCATTATTAAATAGTTCTTGTAGAAAATTTGTCGAATCTGTCTTCAAATCCATCTTCAAATCGTCAATCTTAGCTTCCACACCCTTTATCTTAGATTCCGCGCCATTTATCTTTAGCTTCTATTAGCTTTTGTGAGAGTGAAATTTGTTGCACTTGGTCTTGTAATTTTGATATATCATGTAGCATTTCTTCCTCTTCTTCATGAGTCATGCTAGAGCTTTCAGATTGCTCACTAGTGTTTGCATTTTCCTTCCTCAGGGCATCAGTTACCAATAATAATGCTCTACTATGCCCTTTGAATTCCTTCAAAACCACTTTTCAAACCAAGCTTAAGCAAAAATTTAAAAAAATCTACACACCTTTTTTCACTTTGTAGGAGCTCGATATTGCCTCTGATGTATCTCTGTAATTTCGGATCATCCAATTCTAAAATTGCAACCTGTAGTAGCCCTCTGTGTCCTCTTTCCAATGCCACCAGTCCGATCCCAATTGGATTCTCCAAGGAAGAGTTATGCCAAATCTCCCACAGTGACCTGATTATAGACTAGTTCAAAAGAGCGAACTTGTGCGACGTGTCACGTGTCCCTATTCCGACCTTTGGCTCTGAAAAATATAAACAAGAAACTACAATCCGTCCTCTCTTTGTACCTTCTGACGAAATTTCAACCCGATGCTCAAGGAGAAAGTTATGATGATTTTCCCCAGGTCACCTGTTCGGAATGTAATTCAGGAATCTGCAAAAAGACCAACTTCCTCAGATCATATCTCCGCAAATATAGCGCGAAAAGCTCTAAAATTCAGATCTGAGGTTCAGTGTGATTTCGTCTCAAATGGGTTTTTTTCGCTTCTGAAACATCGCAGAAAAATAAAAATAACAAAATAAAATAAAATAAAAAATAAAAATAATAAAATAAATAATAATATAATATAAAATAATAAATAAATAAATAAAAAGTTATAGCGAAAATACCACGATGACCTATTTGGAGCAGCAAAACCCTAAAATCCAATACTCTGATACCAAATGTTATGAAACCAGCTCACAAAAAGATAGAAAAGATAGATCAACACCTTAAAATTCAGCCTCTTCAAGGGGGCAACCTCCTTTACATTACACAAATGAATGATTCTTTGATGACTCAAATGACAAAACCTCCTTTCTATATATAGGAGTTTAAGAAGTCACAATATAACCCAGCCGACCTAACAATAATAATATATAGGCACAAAAATAACAATAGAGGGATTCTATAGGGCACAATAATAACAATATGGGGACAATAGGTGCACAACAATGTTAATAAGGGATACAACTACAATATTAATGGGGTGATCACTGGTATTATAGGAACCTAACATTATAACTAGCTCAGCCTTCTGTCCCACGTTTTTTGGCCTTGACTACCCTCCCGTAGGCCTCGACCTACCTTCAGTAATCTTCAGCTTTCTTTGTTCTCCTTACAGCCCAGCACCAAGGGCAGAGGCAGCCTATGGCCAGCCCTTCTAGCCTTGGCTACCTTACCAAAATTGTACAAACCTCTTTCCCTGCTAGTGGATGGCCTTACCAAGCCTTCTTCCTTGTTGCCTACACAATGAAACAAAACCAACCCTCCAATCTTGTTGCAGCTGACCCTGCGGCCCTCGGCCTTCTTTAACAGAAACTCGGCTTCCAAATACTCTCCTTTCTTGTTGCGGTTCCAGACTTCCAAACTTGGCCCCTCTTGGACAGTTGCAGATCCTCTTGGCCAATTTCTTGCACAAATATAATCCTTCACAGTTGTCTTGTAGGTTGCTCTTTAACAAGCTCTGATACTGTGTTGAAGTTTCTACAAGATGAACAATAGAGACCAATTTTCTGATATAATAATTACTACCTCGTGGTCTTTAACAATTTAGCTTTATGCCACTGATATCATTGAGCAATTATACATAGAAAATCTCAACAGTAATGCAATGAAAATGGTAAGATCATAAAGAGACAACCATGCACAATAGAGAACAAAATTTTCCCTGGGAAACCCAAACTTTGGAGAAAACCTAGCAACTCTTCTTCTAGGAGAAATTTGCTTCAACAAGGTTTACAAATCCAAATTGTCTAGAAATATGTGCCAAAAATCCAAGTTCATACTTCAGCCAAATTCATCCTCTATATGCTCCCATGTGCGGTTAATATAGAAGAGAGATGATGATGAGTGAGAGATCAAATGAAGTGTCACATCATCCATATATATAAAGTCAAATGGGTGCATTTACCCCAACGGACACACCCTTTAATGGTGGGGCCGTCTTGTTCCTTTTGAGCCTACATGGAACCCAAAAATAAAATTTATTTTATTTTAATTTCCACAAATTTTCTACGCTGACTTATGTTGATTTGGGGTAGCATTGGATGTGCTCTAGCCATGAAAACTGGTGGAGAGGCTAAAGCACATGAGATCTCCAAGAACCATAAATGGTTTGGGGAAATTCCACCCGGTTAGAGAGATATGAAAATAATTAATATTTTTAATGGGTTCCTAAGTCTAAACTTGGGAAAATAAAAATATTAATGGGTATTAATATAAAACTGAGTGAGAATGTTCTAAAAGACATGGATCAAGCCAAATCTAATCTTAGTCGTTGATTAGAGATTTAATCTCGACCATTGAAGACTCAACAAAAAAAGTATAAGAGGAGACTTGAGGGTCAGTTGGAGATACACGAAGATTGATCAATCAGTTCAATTTTCTGGAGTGGGGTTTGCTGAGAGAAATCGAACAAGTGATCTGAGTTGCAGCGAGGGGCAACGAGTGCAGAGAAGAGAGGCAGAGATAGTGTCGAAGGACCAATGCAGAGGCAGAGGAGGCTACGTAGAGCCAGCAGGTGCCACGCAAAGGGCCAAAGTGACTACGCAGAGGCTAGCAGGGCCTGCGTGGGTGATGCAGAAGGCCAGAGAGCCAGCGCAAAGCAGCAGAAGGCTAACAAATGGGGGCTTTTGAATGACGCAGAGGCCAAGAGGGCTAACGCAGAGCTTCAAAGAAGCATAAGAGAGATTTTCGTGGAGCAACTTACCAAATATCTGCTTCCAAAGAGAGGTATTACTGCCAGATTGATTTCTCTGTTGGGTGAGCCAGTTTGGCACCCTAGTTGTACTCAAGAAAACTGCTTAATAATAAAACCCTCAAAACTACTGCATTGCTTTTCCCAAGTTGGGTTTTTCCGGGAATGATTGTCCAAAAATAATGGTGTCCCTTGTGTGTTTGTCTTTTATTTCCAATTAATGATTTGTAGATGGTTGAGACTACATTTGCGTTTATTTTCAGTATTTATATGGTTAAATAACTTGTTAAAGAATAAAACAAGTAGGTGAAATAAACTAGATAGTGCAGGAATAATTTCTAACAGGTTAAATATAGAATTTCAACATGGTATCATAGCGTTGCAGATCACAAGAGAGTTGAAGGCACCAACTAAATCAGAAAATTTGTAGCAGAAACAATTGTCCCGAGGGACAGAGCTGTTCCTAAGCAAAAGGCAGTAGTGAAGGAGTGACACAGAGGGCCTGCATCATCATTTCGAGCTAGATAGAGGGCCAGCGCAGAGGCAGAGAGAGACAGAAGAGGCCCACAAAGAGCAACGCCATCCTACTCAGTCAAGTAGGCTTGACGCAATTGGCCAGAGGAGCGATTCAGCCTTGCTGGGTTGCTCAGAGCTAAGAGGCTCAGTTTCTTCAGTTGCTAGGGCCTAGGGAACTGTGGGCAGATTGTGGATTGGGAAACTAGTGGGGTGTTGTTGCTGTTGAAGCAGAACAGTACCTAACGGCACAAAACCAAGGTAGAGGGAGTCACTACCTAAGCAGATTTCTAGCCAAGAAATCCAAATTAGTGTTGCAGGAGCAAAGGGGACCGGAGAGGAGCGGTTCGACAGTTGGCATGAGGATTTCGAGAGGGAAATCGATACTCGGAGGGAGTCGAATAGAGGACTTTCAGAAGGGAAGTCGAGACTCAGAGGGAGACTAAGGAAGAACTTCCAAGAGGGAAGTCGAGACTCAGAGGGAGTCGAGGAGAAGAGCAGAGATGGCAATGAACGAACTGAAAGATCAGGACAGGTTGGACGGGGCATCCAACTTTGTCATCTTGAAGGCCAGGATCCTATTTGTCCTGGATAGACATCGCATCAAGGGATTCGTCTTGAGAACCGTGGCTATCCCAGTCGACCTAGCTAATAACGAAAGGTATAAGGATGCAATGGCCAAGGTAAAATGCATAATCCTTGATGGGGTCAAGGATCCTGTAGTTCAGCATATTGCTGAGAAGAACATGGCAAAGGAGATGTGGGATACCTTGACAACATTGTATCAAGGCACTTCCATGCAGAGGAAGATGCCACTAGAGAATCAACTGCAGTCGTATCAAATACAGAAGGGGGAGCAGATAAATCTATACCTCAGCGGGTTTCAAGAGATTCAGTACCAACTTACTTCCACAAGGGCCACATCGGATCAAGAGTTCATGGTGAGGACCGCCTTGAATGCAGTCTCCGAGGAGTGGGAGACATTTGTCCAAAGCATTTTGGACAGAGCTAATCTTCCAAGACGAGAAGAGATGCGGGCAGCTCTTCGCCAAGAAGAGATCAGATGGTTGACCAAGGCGGGAAATAGAAGCAAAGGAGGTCGAATCAAGAAAGAGGAGGAGGAGAATGCGGCTCTAGCATTTGCGGGACAGCAGGGGAAGAGAAAGAAGAAGGACATCTCCAAGATAAAGTGCTTCCATTGTGGGGAGTTGGGTCATTATGCAACCCAGTGTCCTAGGAAGAAGAATAAGGGAGAGGTTTCTGACTCCAAGGCAACTCTGGCTAAGGCGGAGAAAGAAGTCGAGACGGATGGCGACTGTGCCATGAGTGCTCATACACCTCTAGAGAAGAGGTGGGGTGACATCGAGTTGTAGTCATGAGGACTACAAGAGATGTAGTGCAGGATCCTTGAGGTACCCAAACTCTTGGATCATATCCGGCTACGAGAGCCCCGAGTGACAGTAACAGGATGACGGATGTTGGTAGAAGCAAGATGCGGATGGAGCCGTAGAGCAGTGCTAGAGTGCAGTGGTCTGTGGCAGCGCAATGGGGGTTGCAATAGTGTGAGAGGCACAGAGGAGGTTGCAGCAATGCAAAAAGGCATAGAGGTGGTTGCAGCAGTGCGAGAGGCACAGAAGTGTTGCGACAGTGCAAAGGCAACAGAGGGTGCACAGGATAGCAGCAAAGGTAGCTTCAGCGTCATAGGGCTTCTAGCCTGACAAGGATGTCAGTAGTTGGGTAGATCAGTTACTTACTTCTCGGTAACTGAGCTGCAGTGCAGCTATTAGCAGTGGTAGTGCTATGGGCAGCACGATGCAACATGATGAGAGAGAACTGCAGTGTTGGGAGGAAGGACCAGCAACAGCACGGATGCAGAGGGAGTTGCAGTACAGATGTAGCAGTGACAGTGGCAGAGCCATGGGCAGCAGTACAGGAGGCAGCAGTGCAGAGGATGTTGGGCAGCAGGCCAAACATCAGCACAGGTACCGGTGTCGAATGATCAGCGTAATGTTCAGTGGTGGAGCATTACTAAAGCACATTCCTCGCTAAGAGGGAGTGTTGATTTGGGGTAGCATCGGATGTGCTCTAGACATGAAAATTGGTGGAGAGGCTAAAGCACATGAGATCTCCAAAACCCATTAATGGTTTGGGGAAACTCCACCCGGTTGGAGAGATATTAAAATAGTTAATATTTTTAATGGGTTCCTAAGTCTAAACTTAGGAAAATAAAAATATTAATGGGTATTAATATAAAATAGGGTGAGAATGTTCTAAAAGACATGAATCAAGCCAAATCTAATCTTAGTCGTTGATTAGAGATTTAATCTCGACTGTTGAAGACTCAACAGAAAAAGTATAAAAGGAGGCTTGAGGGTCAGTTGGAGATACACCAAGATTGATCAGTCAGTTCGATTTTCTGGAGCGGGGTTTGCTGAGAGAAAAATCGAACAAGTGATCTTAGTTGCTATGAGGGGCAGTGAGTGCATAGCAGAGAGGTAGAGATAGTTTCGAAGGACCAGTGCAGAGGCAGAGGAGGCTACGCAGAGCCAACAAGAGCCACGAAGAGGGCTAGAGTGACTGCGCGGAGGCTAACAGGGCCTGCGTGGGTGACGCAAAAGGCCAGAGAGCTAGCGCAGAGCAGCAAAAGGCTGACGTAGGGGGCTTTTGAGTGACATAGAGGTCAAGAGGGTTGAAGCAGAGCTTCGGAGAAGCGTCGGAGAGATTTTCGTAGAGCAGACTTGCCGAATATCTGCTTCCGAAGAGAGGTATTACTACCAGATTGATTTCTCTGTTGGGTGAGCCAGTTTGGCACCCTAGTTGTACTCAAAAAAGATGCTTAATAATAAAACCCTCAGAAATGTTGCACCGGTTTTCCCAGTTGGGTTTTTCAGGGGACAATTGTCCAAAAATAACGGTGTCCCTTGTGTGTTTGTCTGTTATTTTCAGTTGATGATTTGTAGATGGTTGAGACTGCATTTGTGTTTATTTTCAGTGTTTATATGGTTAAAAAACTTGTTAAAGAATAAAACAAGTAGGTGAAATAAACCAGATAGTGCAAGAAGAATTTCTAACGGGTTAAACTTAGAAATTTCAACAATTTAGGAGGCCTCTTGCCCTAAGGGAATACCTCCCGACGCTACAAAAATCAACAAAAACTAATTTTTACTCGTGTTAGAACCCTAATTTGAGTGGCTATATTTAGGCTCATTCTTGCCAATTTGACTTTCCAAGCCTTGATTCCATATGGTAACTTTGACTACTCCACAACCTAGGTTGACCTTTTGGGTATATCTGGCATGTGCTAATTCTCTCTAGCCTAAATTTAACCCTTAAATAAAGTGTTGTATAACCCATCTTGCCCTCAACATTTTTTATTGGAAAACATGCCAAATTACAATGTCATTTTGTCAAGAAAAACTTAAAGCTCAGTTTTATCCAATTATTTAGCATCGGAATAAAGGCTAACACGACAGAAGCTAAAAAAGTTGAAGTAGAAGGATTTTACCAATTTTGTTTGCATGGAAAAGATATAAAGACTGGAAAAGGTTTCAATCCAACAGTTTTAGTATGTCTCTTAGACCAAAGAAAACAGCCAGTAAATTTCATTAAAGGGAAGCAAGAAGATTTAAGAAAAGGACAGCCAGTGAATTAAAGAGATGGCAGCAGGAAAAGTCTTCCAAATCAGTAAGGTAAACTAAGTTGGCAGATATGCAGAGGGTGATAAAAAGTGGCGTGTTTTTCCTTGCTTTCCTCAACAGATAATTAGGGTGATTTATCCTCCATGCAGTGGCTTTCAATATATGCAGGAGGGAACAGAAAGGGGATTAAACAGTATTCTTTCAGAGCAAATTGTAGCAGCAGATAGCTCTTCACTCTTCCATCCTCCAGGCCTTAGACCACTACCTCCACTACAAGCAAAAGGATCCATGGCAGCCTGTCACCTATGACTCACTATGGTGCAATCAATCTCTCGCGTAATACCAATATGTGATTTGGTACAACTGTGCTTTGTTTTAGCTCTTTGAACATACTGGATGTGATTGATTAAGTTGTTTTGCAGTGTTATGGTAATTTGCAATGCACGCACTTTGAATCTTCTTCACCTGAGGCACAAATTCACTTCACTCATGTCAATTCAATTCATTATTACAGCTATCTCTAGGATCTGACCTCAACCACTGAAGATCAACATTTTAAACTTGCCCTCCTTTGTGTGCTGATTGTCTTGGAGTTTGTGCAGATTTGTCAATAAGATAGCAGCATGCACCTTTTAGGGACACCCCCCTAAGATTGAGGGATCAATTGCTGACTGCTGGAGAATCTATGTCTGATAGAGAGTTGGTACTCATTGCACTTCAAGGTCTTCCTCCAATTTGGGAGATTCATTACAACTATTAGCAACAATGACAAGTCCATGTCATTTGATGAGCTCATTGGCAAGTGCACTCAAGAAGAAACCAGGATGATATCTAGAGGAAGAATTCAAAAGCATGAAGAAGCAGAGCACTGTGCATTTGCTGCACAGGATAAGAAAAGGAAAGGAAAGGGAAGACCATCTAGTTCAAGAAAGCCTGCCCCTGAATCAAAGGACTTCAAAAGAAGAGGGAGGAGAATTGAATGCTTCAATTGCCACAGGCATGGTCACTACGCTTGATACTGTTCAGAAAAGAGAGATGTTCCAAGGTCTAACTACAACCATGGCTACAACAACAACAAGTTTAATGATAGAAGAAGAAGAGATGATGGAAGAAGAAGAGATAATAGAAGAAGAAGAGATGCTCCTGATGATTGTGAAGAAGACCACCATCCTCAAAAGAGACCAAGGAACTCAAGGTATGGAAATAATGTAGTTGCTACTCAATCTGAATATATTCTTATTTCTGCATTTTCTAGTTCCTCTCCTTCAGATTTGTTTGATGGTTGGTAGATAGTGGGGCCTCTAGACACTTCTCTGGGTATCGTGAAGTCCTCTCAAACTTGGTTGAGAGGGAGACTAACTGGAAAATCATTCTTGGAGATAATTCTACTAATCTGGTAAAGGGTTTTGGTTCTGTTACATTTCATTTGGATTATGGGGGAATCGTACATCTTCATGATGTTATGTATGTACTAGGATTGAAGAAGAACCTTGTATCTATATATGTCTTGGAAGACAAAGGGATGAGAGTTGCTTACATAAGAGAAAGGTCCTCACCTAGCCTATGGAATCTCGCATGAGGGATGCACTCACCTTGGGATCTAAAATTGAAGGACTCTATAGAGTCAATGGAAGACCAATGCGAGCAATGGTACATGATAGCAATCATCAAAGTGAGTTATGGCACCGAAGGTTTGCTCATTTACATTACGAAGCCCTGCCCAAAGTAAGAAGAATGGTTTTTGGAATGCCTGAGGTTCAAACTAATCATGATAGAGTTTGTCCGAGATGTGTCAGTGGAAAGAAGTTGAGGGGACCATTCCCTTCTAGCAAAAGCAGGACCAGTGATATTCTACAACTCATTCATTCTGATCTATGTGGACCCATGCCAATAAAAACTTTGGGTGGCTATCTATATTATGTAATCTTTGTGGATGACTTCTCCCAGAGGACATGGATATTCTACCTAAAGCACAAGGATGAAGCATTTGATGTGTTCAAGGATTTCAAGGTATTGATAGAGAATCAAACAGGAAAAAGAATCAAAGTCTTTAGGTTTGACAATGGTGGAGAATACACTTCTAATGAGTTTGTTGACTTTTGCAAGAAGGATTAAATCAAGGAGAATAATGTACCTTATAATCCCGAGTCGAATGGTGTTGTTGAAAGAAATAATATGAACATCATGGAAGTTGCCCAAGCCATGTTGCATGATCAAAAGTTGTCGAAGTTCCTTTTGGGGAGAAGCCACTAATACAACAGTCTATGTTCAAATCATGACTCCTCGTCAAGCCTTGGGTGACAAGACCTGAGAAGAAGTATTCACAAGTATCAAGCCCGATGTTGGACATCTAAGGATCTTTGGTTGCCCCGTGTATTTTCATGTGTTGAAGGACAAGAGGAACAAGTTGGAAGACACTGGAAAGAAAGGTACATTTGTTGGATATTGTGATAATTCTAAGCCTTTAGAATATATGTGCCTGGTCAACAGACTATCTGTTGAAGAATGTAACTAGGTTCGGTCTTCATAATTGTATTTGAAGTCAAGAATGTAATATATTTGTCAAAAGGAAGCCAAAAAAAATTATTATTAATTTCATTGACTTATTAAAGCATGGGTTTCATGCTTGGGTCAAATGTATAGGTCAAGCCTCCATTGTAGGCTTTAGGTTATTGTCAAAGTTAATTTGTGAAGACTCCTCCATCCATCGAAGTCTCCTTGTTGTTGAAAGAATCTCCATCAAGTCGGCCAAAAAGTGATCACATGTTGGCCTATATATACACAACTATTCAAATGCTCATGTCAACTCACTTATATTGGACAACCACCAATGTTTTAAAACTCCGACTCAGACCCCGACTCGACTGAGGGTCGACTCTGACTCCGACTCCGACTCGGTATCGACTCAGTCAGCTCGATTTCAATGACTCGGTCATTGTAAAAAATACATTAAATATTTAATTTTTCTATAAAAAACCATAATTTTAAAGATTTTTGCTCATGCTTCCAAACATGGATGTAGCTATAACATATATTGGCATGAGGTAATGAGTCTATCAAGGAACATATTGAAGCTCCATATGCAGAATATTTTGGTCATATATTTATTATTCACTCAAGAGTCAAGAGAACAAGACTCTATACTAGAACTTAAGAGGTAGTGTCATATGTGTATTTCCCATATCCTTTAACCAATGATAGAAGTAAATGGTTGAAAGTAGGTAATAAACAAGGGTATAATTAACTTATGCTTATTTCATAGAAAGGATCAGGTATGAGCGAAAAACCCCATCATAAATAGGGCTAGGTATAATTAATCTTATCTGTGTTGGAGAAGGTTCTAGAGACCTGCCTGATTACTGGAACAAACGATAATATCTAGGTTGAAAACTTGAATCTCATGGTAGACTGTATATCAAAAGATAAATTGTGTCTCAATCTTGAAAGAACAAACGATGTAGATGTAGTTCTCTTTAGGTATATGACTGTCTACCTCATTCCACAACTAGTGAGAACCAAATTTGATTTGTTTCATAACTTAAGAGTCAAAGTCTGGTTGAAGATTGAATTATGAACTAATAGCACATTAAGTTGGGACTTGGAGAAGTAATGAAATGCAAAAAGCAAAGACGACAACCTAAAGGACCTCTTTGAAACAGTTAACAGGCCGCAGTTTCCAACCCGACCAAGTCGGCCGGGTTAATACCGAGTCAGTCGAGTTGTTAGACAACCCGGCCGGTCGAACCGTTTCATAGGCCGGGTTGCTCAGGGAGGCTCTGGCTTAGACCAACTCGGCCATGTCAGTTCCAAGCCGACCATTTCTGAAAACACTAACAACCACTATATATATACAAACACTGGATCTTTCCATAATAGCATATCACAAGTTTGCATTTAAGAGAACAAGTTTCGGTGATATGACATAGATTACTAGCTCGGATCTCAAAGAACGTTGCGGTGAAGTTTGGGTGATCTCAGTGGAAAACTCTCGGTGATCTCAAAGATAATTTTGTGACATTCGCGGCATATAGAATGCGGATCGCAGTGGAGACAGTTCAGTGATGTATCACAGTGACTTGATGTTATTTTTGTATCACAATTTTGGTGCTACCTTAGTTTCCGTGCTACTACAGTGATCACATTTCGGTGATATTACAGTGATGTATTTCGATGCTATTTCATTGCTACCACAGTGAATATCTCGGTGATGTAGACTCGCTTCTTTAGTATCTCGGTGCTACCTTATTATTATCATAATGATTTGCAAGGATCAAAGTATGAAGAAGTATGACAAGGTTGAATTGATGGATGGAGGTAGCCTCAAGTCTAAGTTGTAAGGGTCTTGGTCGTCTCATCTTTAATCTACTGAAGGAAGAATTTTCACTGGGTTTTCCCCTAGAGTGGGGTTTTTCCCTGGCAACGTGCCTAAACCTTGTGTATTCTTTTATTTGTTGCTTGGCATTAGTCTTGATGATAAGAAAAGATAAATCGAAAGAACTAATAATAATAATGAAAACATCACAAGATAATGTCATTATTTAGAGAAATCATTTAATTGCCACTTCTATGGACTTTTCAACAGTATCGAGTTTAGTAGTGATGTGACTTTCGATGAAAATGTTGCCCTTGGAAAAGCAAGGGACATTCCTCCTCCTCCTCCTATTAAGAAGAAGGATGATGACATAGCCTTACTAGAAGGTCCTTTTGTGCCTGAACCTGAGATAGACATTGTTGATGATCCCATAGAGCTCATGGACCCTTTGGATCCTCCTCCATGTGACCCCCCTGCCAAGAAGAGACCACATTGGCTTCGTGATACATTACAAGATGTTGAAAGACATGTTGTTGCCAAAGGTACCTTTAAAGAAAGTAAGAAGCCATGTTGATATCAAAGTTATGTTGTAGCTATGAGCACCATCATACAGGCTGAGCCTCCAACTTTTGAAAAAGCAACAAAAGAGCAAGTCTAGAAAGATACTATGGCTAAAGAATATGAATCTATAATGAAGAATGATGTGTGGGAAGTTGTTCTAAGACCAAAGGGAAGTCTGTTGTGACTTCTAAATGGTTGTACAAGATCAAACATGGAGCTAATAGAAGTTTTGAGAAATATAAGGCGAGGTTCGTAGCTAGAGCTTTCTCCCAGAAAGAGGGAGAGGACTATGATGATATATTTGCACTTGTTGCCCGCTATACTACTATTCGATCAATTGTTGCCCTTGCTACTAGTCAAGGATGGATACTTCATCAGGATGGATGTGAAGACTGCATTTCTTCATGGCATACTCCAGGAGGAAGTATAGGTTGAGCAACCACAAGGTTTTGAAGTGCATGACAGGAAGCCTCGCGTTTGCAGGTTGAAGAAGGCACTCTATGGATTGAAGCAAGCCCCCAAAGCTTGCTATGCTCGTATTGATAGCTACTTGATGTAGCTTAGATTCACAAGAAGCAATGTTGACCTGAACCTCTGCTTCAAAGCTAAGTTGTCGAAAACGCCTAAGGGAGGACCTGGAAACGTTGTTCGCCGGATCCAAAACAGAATCTTGTACGAAACGGGTCTGAAACGTACGGAATGCGTTTTTTTGCCATTTTTTAATTCCCCTTTCCGCGACCACCATTTTTTTCCGCATCTTGGGGTTTTTTTAGCAAATTTTGGCCCGTTTCTGGAAATCTGGATACGGATCTTGTTGATCGCTGCGTGTCAACTACCCATAGCAGTACACCCCCTTTTTCTTCGCAAAAAGGGACAGCGCTTGATCGAGATGTTCATGCCATTCGACAGTCACCGTCATTCTCCTGATCATATTAAGTTGTAAACCCAGTCTGCATTTTGATGTAAATAATCTTAGCAGAGCTGAGTCATGTATGTAAATTGCCTAGGTGGACCTAATTTTCTCGTGATAATCTTCATTCCGAAAGGTTTTTCATCTCACCGATCCATGATTGGCAAAGTTTTCCTTCAACCTGACCCCAAATCCGGAATGAATTTTATCATTAGAGTCTTAGGAGAATCCTAGAGTTTTGATCTGCTAGATTATGTTTGGTCGCAGAACTGGGTGGTTTATGAGGGTCTATGTCAAATGGGTTCTCCCCCTTGAGATGTAAAGTTGTAAAAGTCATGATGAAAAGTGTCTTGAGGGTTAGGAAATGTTAATCCCCTCATGCGTCTTAAGTCCTAGGTCCTAGGGAAATTTTTCCAAAGGCTATGTTTGATGATCCATAATAAAAATAATAAAAAAAATATAAAAGATAAAAAATAAAAAA
>APFE031411536.1:64629-104744 GCA_000404065.3 Pinus taeda
ATCAAATCTTATTATGCATACGCTACTTCACTGTACCAAAACCGCGTGTATACGCGCTTTCTCCAAAGGAAACCCGCGTGCAGATCTAGAAATAATTACTTATGCCTTCGCTATCAGATCCGACCCTTGCCAAGCGTCCCGAACAGATAACCAGCAAATACCAGATCTTCTCACTTCATCAGACACCCATTGCCATGATCTTTGCCTAATGATCTTCTCCTTATATAGCCTTAGGCCTTGCTCAATACCATGGTCCAAAACCATAACAAACCAATACCATCAACTCAAAACTAGGGATCAACACGTCCGTCGAGACACCATGGTCCAAAATCATAGGCACAACTTCCAAGGAATAACTGCCACAGACCAAAGATAAGTTTTCCACATACACGCGCTTTTACTGAAGCCACCCTGCGTGTACACGCGACTTGGTATATAGCGAACCTGCGTGTATATATTTTCTCTTTCTATCCTGTTGTATTAAGATCTGTCCTCTGATTAAGTTGCCATCACCTGTACCTGTCTCTGAGTGAGTTGCCATCAAGGACAACACTTGTATCATAATGCCAACATAAAAAACTGCTAGATCATTGTTAAAGCACTTTGATTTTACTGGATATCTTGCATTATTTGATGATAAATGATTGTTGTGCACGGTTCACATTTCTGCAACATCTAGCAAGTAATCGTTTAAACATCAAACCCATAAGGCACTGGTCTGTTAACTCAATAAAATCTATTAAGTGCTTTTTTCCTTTCGTGTCTCCCAAACCAACTGGTTCACAGCTGGTCTTCCACTTTCCTACAGGGTCTACCCCCCTTAGCCGCGAGAGACAGGCTTAAACGGAGAGATCAGGGATCAGAGTGACAGCCCCTGATCTGAGCGTTGTCGTGACGATCCGTGCGACAACAGATCCAATAAAATCGTGATCCATATCTAGATTTTCGGAAATGGATCAATATTTTGATCGTCGGGAACATTCCAAAAAAAGAAAATCACGTTTGCAGTTGCACTTTAAAATTCAGACGCCTATTAGTATTCACTTTAGGGTTTCACCTTCACACTATCCATTTAACATTTTGTTTTTCACCTTTTAACATTTTGCTTTCCAAACGTGGATGACCGCATTGTGAATTGGAGCCTAGAAGTGGAGTTTGAGCTTGAGGACTCGTCGACGGTTGCTAGTGGCCACGCATTGGAGTTTTCGTCATTCGAGGGTCAGCGTTCAAGGTCGTTGTGCCGCTGTTTTCGTTCAGGGGTCATTGAGTTTTCAACTTTTCATTGGTCGAGCTCGGGTCATCAACTATTCGCTTGTCTGTTGGAGAAGGTTAGAAATGATAAATCATAAATCTCGTCGACTTACAATTACAAAGTTATAGTTACAGTTTCTGAGTTTCGTAATCATGTTGCCAAGTTCCCGTTGATAATCGTAATCCTTGAGATTAATAAAATCGCAGTTGTTGGATGTCATACATTCTTTAAATTTTTATATTATTTTGTGCACTATTCCTATTATAAGAATTCACAAACCGCTGAATGCCCTAGCAGTTTGATAAATCCTTAAGCCCAAAATTCGGTAAGACAAGTGTTCGTTGTTTTCACATAAAGGGATATTACAAAAAATTTGTTTAGTTGCAGAGAGCTACATTTTTAATAAAAGAGAATTAGTTAAATTACTAATCATAAATGAACACAAAGCCATGCTTCACTATTGCAATTTTTTTCATGGTTTGCGTATTTAGCAGAAAGCATGTTGACTAGTGGCTTTGTAAGTTTGTCTATTGCTTCCTTATGTAGGTCCATCACTAGCTTAAATGTTCAGTGTTTCCACGTGCTACAGAAGTTAGAACTGGTGGACTGTTATCTTCCATGGGCTTTTCAAAGTTTGAATTAACAGATTGAAGTTTTGAACTTGATTAGAATTTCCAGATTGTTCACCTTTTGAGTTTTGACAAGTGAACATTGAACAACCATGTTACAGTTACATATCTCACTTGGTTATGTTTATAATGCAATAAGTAGTCTTTTTGACTCTTGAGTCTTGAGTCCTAATAGTTAAGACCTCTTGTCACTTGTGACCTTTTTATTAGAGTATATGACTCTTACCAAACTTTTAGTTTTAGCTTTTAATAATGATTTTTTTTTTAGACTTGTAAGTTCATAACTTGTTTTGAAATAATACATATTTGTCAATTTTATTTTGCAGTTTCATTTACATCATCATCATCATTCGTGGCAACTTCATGTTCATCCATTCATGAGGCAGAGACAGTGGAACATGAAACTCAATCTGCCCCTAAAGTTGATCCAAAGTCACCACTTTGGAAATATGTAACTATTGTTGGGAAGATCCAATGAGAGGGATCATTGGCATGGGTTTGCAGTGAGTGTAAAAAGGAGTATAAAGGATCATACACACGGGTTAAAGCACATTTGCTTGGGTTAAAAGGCAATGGGGTTCGAATATGAAGTGGCCCACCTAAAGAGAATGGGACAGATGGAAATGGTTTAAGCAAGGCAAAACTTGCAAAATATCAGAGTGAATAAGGCGAGGTAGATGCTAAAGCAAATGAGGCAAATCTTGCCTCCCATTTAAAACACCCAACAAGGTTGAGAGCATCTTCATCAAAACCTCCACTTCATTCTCATGGAATTGTTTGTTCAAAGCAGTCAAATTTGGGACCACTTGAAAAGAGTTTTAATAATGACGCTCGAGAGATAACAGATGCAGCTATAGCCCAATGCATTTATGCAAATGGTCTTCCCTTTAACCTTGTGCAATCTCCTTACTGGGCAAAGATGATAAAAACAATGTTAAATTGGCAACTAGGGCCAAACTCCATGTGGATCAGCTTATTTATGGCAGCTGATATTTTTATTGAATCCCTCTCGTTGAGAGGTGTAGGATTTATCCAAAGATCATCCGATTCCGATAAGTATTTATGGAGATATGAATTTATTTTATTTATATAATTATTATCAAGCCGACCAGCGCTTATGTAGGCTCTAGAAGCCCAACCGACGTGTCTATTCATCATCCTCATTTTGGTATAAATAGATGAGGATTTGATGTCATTTGAACACACTCTTTATGAGATCTCCTCCTCTCCATGTCTTGGGTTTTTGGAGAAGGAGAGACACTAAA
The DNA here is from genome assembly GCA_000404065.3 of Pinus taeda. NCBI lineage: Eukaryota > Viridiplantae > Streptophyta > Pinopsida > Pinales > Pinaceae > Pinus > Pinus taeda. The sequence goes on from APFE031411536.1 coordinate 67,776, forward strand.
GAATACGCTGGCCTAGCATGATGCCCTAGCTGCAGATGATGCCCTAGCTGATCCAACGCAATTATGAAGACTCATATATACAGTCAATGGAACAGCCCTAAACGCAGTCAAGGGAGGCACTCATACGCTGTTCAAACAGCCCTAAACACAGTCAATAGAAGAGCCTTAAAGACACAGCTAAGGAAACAGCAAAAGAAGACCTAACCGCAGATCTAAGAGGCTCTCATCCATACCCAAAGGGAGGCCCTAATTCTGCAGCAAATAGACTCTAATATGCACAGCAAACAAAGGATAGGACAGCGAGGTATGGAACGTTGTTTCAGGCAGGCTAAGGTGTTGCCTTGCGGATTGCAGTCTTGATCCTGAAGGCCGAGAATGAAAGGACTGTCTCAGAACATTGCTGAAGGGTAAACCGTTCTGTTAAGAGAATGCCACAGTCAGTTTTGGGGTGAAAGGTTTATGTGTTGGGCTTGAAACTGCCCTTAAAGAGTAGCATGGAGGGCAGCACCCTATTGGAGGACAGCCACAGTAAGAAGAAGCAATTCTAGGTTAGTTTAAGGGTTGTTAGGGACTATGGTTGGGTGCCCTAACCAGTCCAGAATTGCTGCAGCCAAATTACCCTCCAACAATGAGCTAATGCACACATTCTGAAGTGTATCTTGTATGTGTTGGGACAGTAGTTTGCTGTGATAGAAGAAGGTATTTTTCATATGCCTTAAGGACTGTTTGATAAGCCACAGCTATATAATGAAAGGCAGCATGATGATGAATGAGATCATGGGCATGTTAGTAAAGGGCAGCATGATGATGAATGAGACCATGAAAGATGCAGCATGATGGGCATGTCAATAAGGGGCAGCATGATGATAGGAGTAGATGGGAGGAGCTCAATGACTAGGTGCAGCACAGTGACATGAGTATAAGCTGCAACACTAAGTCAGGTGAAGACGTCACCTTGGAGAATCAGTTGAAGCAGAATGTCTTCAACTGATCTCATGTATCATCGTTATAGGAGACGATCTATGCTCAAATCTAGATAAGTCAAAGTGCTGACTTCTGTTGTAAATGTACTCTCTCTCTCTTTCTCTGCTGAACTTTGAAGATAAAAGAAGATTTGATCAAAGGGTTTCCCCACACATTGTGGGGTTTGTCCCTGGCTCGCGCCATATCTTGTGTCCTCTTGTCTTGGCTTGTCTTTTGCGTTTTGTATTTATGTTCTATCTGCAGTTTATCGTAATGCTGATGTGATTGCTAACTGTGAAAATTTAAATAAATTGCTCTAGCATAGAACATACCTAAACTTAACAAACAAGAATGAAGCCCCAAGAGGGTACAAGAGCCCTGGATATGAGAAGGTACACACCACATTGTTGAGTGCTGAAAAGTTAGATTTGGAGGCTAAATTAGGCCCCATTCGTCATTCATGGCTCATTTCAGGGGTGTCCATTTTTGATGGACGGAAAGATCAAAGAAATAAGCCTTTGATCAATGTGATCGCTTAGAGCCCACAGGGGGCAATGTTTTTTAAGGCAATGGATTGTGAGGGGCAGACGAAAGATTCTCAATTCATTGCTAACAACTTGATTGAAGCAATTGAATTGCTAGGGCCTGAAAATGTTGTCCAGGTAATAACTGACAATGCAATGGTGTGTAGAGTAGCAGGCCTAATTATTGAAGGCAAATATCAGCACATCTTTTTGACCCCTTGTGTTGTACATTCATTGAACCTCATGTTGAGCAAGATGGAGAAGCAAATTGAGTGGATTCGAGTTATTTTTGAAGAGGCAAAAAAAATTCAAGCCTTTATCACAAACCACCACATGTCCCAAGGCATCTACAGGGAATTTGCTAAGTTGGAGCTCCTTAAGATACCTATACTTCAAATTTTATTTCATAAATTTTAATTTCTGACTCTAAACTCAAATATTTAAGTTGGATTCTCAATTGTCATGATTCGTGAATCATAATAGTTATTCAATCAAATTATGATTTTTGATTTGTTGAAATTTGAAACATTGGCAATTTGGCAACTGCAGGTTGCCGAGACTCTATTTGCTTCTCACATCATAGTCTTAACAAGGCTTATGCAGGTGAAAGATGCAATACAATCAATGGTATGTAGTTCTCTTTGGAATCAATGGAGGCAATCCCAATCTGATAAAGCACAAGCAATGAAACGGTTGGTTGTTGATGATGAATGGTGGGATAAGGTGGAATACCTCTTGTCATTTACTAAGCCAATTGTGGATTTGCTCCATATGTTTGACACAGGTATGCCTAATTTGGGAGAGGTGTATGAGAGCATTGATTCCATGATAGAGAAGATAAGATTGGTTATAAATGCCAAGGAGAATGACCCGGATGAATCTTTTTACAAAGAAGTAAAAGATATATTGACCGAAAGGTGGAACAAGATGACCACCCCATTGCATCTTTTAGCCTATGCAGTGAATCCAAAATATTATGCTACAGAGTTGCTAAGTGATCTAGAAAGAACCGCACCAAACAAAGACCCAGAAGTCGCAAAAGGATTTAAAAATGCTTTTAGAAAGCTTTTTGTAGATCCCGAAATTGGGCTTCGGATTCATTCGTGCACAGTTTTCTCATGTTGTGGGATCAAAGGGTTGGGGTTGTGATATTGAGTGTATACGGGACAAGACCAGATTAAGTCCAATTGAGTGGTGGAACTTCTATGGTGGGGCACTTCCACATCCAAAAATTGGCCATCAAGGTCGTGTCACAGGTTGCTAGTTCCTCTTCAGTAGAAAGGAACTGGAGTACATACGACTTCATCCATTCAGTGAGGCAAACCAGATTGGGCTCTAAGAAGGCTGAGGAACTATTGTATGTTCATTCAAACCTTCGCCTTCTGTCACATAAGAGAGATGAATACAAATTTGGGCCCACCAAATTATGAGACATAGAACCAGAGTTACCTGACTTGGATATGACATTGAATGCCATGTCTCATATGAATTTGTTTGATGTGGAGTCACCAATAGGCGGATCTTCAAGTGGACATGGCAACAATGTTCCCAGTCCCACTTATAGAGAGGATGTGGAACCTTCTAGTGGCATGAACGAAGACATATTTGATGATATGTAAATGTAATCTATGATGGTGACTTAACTTTTAAACTTTTGAACAACCATATGAATTATGAATAATGATAGTAGACTGCCAGTCATAGTTCATTTTGTACTTTGTACTATGTAGTGATTAGTATGCAATATTAATTTTGGGAATGATGGTGTAACTTGTCATGTTGATAACTTGATGATTGAAATTTGAAACAGAAACTTGATGATATGTTGGATCATGAATCTTATAATAGTCGTTAATGATGATGACAATGTTTATGTTGAATTGATGATGATGAATCATGATAAATCATAGATGTTAACTGATTATGTATTTTTAGTCTTATAATAACCGTTAATGATGATGACAATGTTTATGTTGAATTGATGATGATGAATCATGATAAATCATAGATGATAATTGATTATGTATTTTTAGTCTTTAGATCTAATCTAGATTCTAAAATATGAATGGTAATATGATTTTTTTATATTTTTAATATATATATATTTTATTATGTGTCGTTTCTTGTCGTATCGTATCCAAATTGTTTGAAAATTTGTCAATCTGTTTCAAACCATGTATCTAGATCCGTTTCAGTGCAACTTAGCTTCAAAGTTGTACAAGGTAAGCCCCTTATTTTGGTTTTATATGTTGATGACCTATTCTTGATAGGTGGTGAGCCTCTGATGCTCTAGTGCAAGAGGGAGTTGGCCTCTGAATTTGAAATGAAAGATCTCAAATTGATGCACTATTTCTTGGGCTTAGAGGCGTGGCAAAAGCCCGGTGAGACTTTGCTTTCACAAGGGAAATATGTTGTGAAATTATTAAGGAATTTAGACTTCTGTGATCCATAGCATTGTTTAGAGAATTTTCGGCGAAATCACATGAATAATCTTTTGTCGACGCGTTTCGAACCAACCAGTGTGGTTCATCGTCAGGACAAGTTGTGAAATTGCTGGAAAGATTTGGGATGGTAGAATGCAAGTCTATGGCCACACAGATGGAGATGAACTTCAAGAAGCTATGTGGAGAAGTTGTTAGACCTAACTTGGCAAATCCATTTGAGTATCAATAGTTGATTGGGGCACCGATGTTCCTTGTGAAGACTCAACCAACATATGTTTCGCAGTTAACACTCTGAGTCAATTTATGACTGAGCCTTTACATGCACACTGGGTCGTTGTTAAGCATGTACCTCATGAGATATTTACATGGGACAATTGATCTTGGTCTGAAATATACTGTCGGAGATGTGAGACTCCATGGTTGCGTCGATGTTGACTAGGCCGAAAATGTTATTGATAGGAAGACCACATCAGTGTGTTGCTTTAGTTTGGGTTATGCCATGATATCTTGGATGAGAAAGAAGCAGAAGTCAGTTGCTTTAAGCACGACCGAGGCAGAATACATTGTTGCTAGTATGGCAAGATGCAAGGTTGTATGGTTGAGGAAGCTCTTTGGAGAGTTGTTTGAGCGAGTACTAGATATGATAGTTATATATTGCGACAACAAGAGTGGGATCCGTCTGGCATAAAATCCTATGTTTCGTGACAAGTCCAAGCATATTGAGATATGATATCACTTCATTAGGGACATGGTGCAAAGAGAAGCCATAAGACTACAATATTTCGATTAACGAGCTGATAGCAAACATACTCACCAAGGCTTTGCCAAAAGGGATGTTCTTGGTCTTTAGAAAGCAGCTTGGACTGACGGGTGTGACCCTCCCAGGTAAGGGTCCTAGCTGATCGAGGACACTTAACTATGCTCCTCCCCCCTATTTGAGCTCACAGGGAGAGGAATTGAGTTGGAGATCTCCTAGGGTTGAGGGAACTCTGGACAATAGGATAGGGTGTGATCCTTACCCTTGTGGTAAGTAGATCTCGCCTATTGTCAATGTAGGGTGTGTGTGTGATCCTTGTCATTTATGACAAGTGGGTATCTCCCCCTACCTTCAAGTCTAGGACTTGGATGTGTATACCCCAGTTGGCATCCTACCCACAAGCTTGGCTTGTTGGGATTGTCCCTCCCCATCTAGCCAATGGGTGAGAAGACTTGGGTGTGTGTGTGATCCTTACCATTATGGTAAGTGTGTATCTCCCCCGAGTTGGAAAGGATGCAAGTGTTCTATCACTTGACTCTTGAGGGTCCAAGTGGTAAGGATCAGTGGACAATAGGATAGAGTGTAATCCTTACCTCTCATCGTAAGTAGATCTCGCATATTGTCACAGGTCAATAGGATGGAGTGTGATCCTTACCTCTCATGGTAAGTAGATCTCTCATATTGTCACAGGTTAATAGGATAGAGTGTGATCCTTACCTCTCATCGCAAGTAGATCTCGCATATTGTCACAGGTCAATAGGATAGAGTGTGATCCTTACCCTTGTGGTAAGTGGATCTCGCCTATTGTCATTGGTTATAGGGTGGTAGCTTGAGCTCCCCTATAATGATTCTTCCTCTTTAGATTTGAGAGTGTTCAACAAATGAGCAGAGACGAGATATGACTTGATTCAGTGATGATGATGATGAGATTTTTTAGATGAGATTGATGATGTAGTCAGAAATGTCTCCCTAGCTGAGAGGGATTGTTAATTGGGCAGCTCAGGGACAAATTCCCTCCATTGCAAAGCCTTCCTCATCCAAATAAGCCCCTACTAGCCCTTTGAAGAATTTAATTTGGTCAAGGAAAAATATTAAATTTAAGGTAAAACCCACAAGTGCACAAAAGTTCAAGTCGGCCTGGGCAAGCTAATTTTACCCCCTGACACACATAAATAGAGCATATGTCACGTCACTTTGGATCATCATCATCACACATCACATCTTCTCTCTCTTGCTTGGATTGGTTCGTACATGTCTGAATTTGGAGGTTTGAGCTCACACGAGTGAATGGAAGGAAGGAAATTATGTTTTGGTGCATTAACTTTTCTATGGAGTGCATTGACCAGCCTTTGACTTAGGTTGACTTGGATAATTTTGACTTGGAAAATCTATGTTTTGGAAGGCTGAATTCATTGGGAAAAGCACTAAATTTTTCTGGGCATGTTAAATCACTTTGACCGCCGACTTTCACTAAAGTTGACCATAGATTTGTTGAAGTTTGACCATAGGATTTCTCTCTCCTTTGATCAAGCTTTTGTTGAATGTTTTGACTAAACATTGACTAGCAAAGAAGGCTGCATCCTTTCACTGTTGACCAAGCTAATTTGGAGGTGGTTTGACAACTGAATGTTGACTAGTTAGGGCATCTTTTACTATTGTTGACTGTTGTTGACTTTGACCAAAAATTGCAGACTTTGACTTTGGATCAAATTTGACTTTTGGGCTCATCTCTCACTAAATATTGGTTAGTTGAATTGGATAGTAAAAGTTGTTGGCCTTTGACTCATTGTTGATGAAATGGAACATTGTATCTCTCTGCTGAACATTTGATGACAATCAAATAGAAAAAGAATTTTGAAAGGGTTTTCCCCCTTGTGGGGTTTTCCCTTGGTCTTTGACCAAATCTTGTGTCCCTCTTGCTCTTCTTCTTGGTTGTCTTCTATTGTGCATTGGATTTATTATTCTGTCTACAATTGCTTATTGTTACTAGAAGATTGAATTATATTGGATAAATTTATTGTTAATTGAAGAAGAATTGGAATAAGTGATTGTGTTAAGCATAGAATAGTGGAAAATTAACACAAAAAATATACCAAGAACTAAAAATATCGAAGCTCTACAAAAGAGAGGATGCCAAGGCTTGTTGGAGTTGGCAACCAAGGACGAGTGAGGGGGGCATGATGCAAGCTCATCATCAAATTCATTAAGCCTTGTGAAAGGGCTAATGCATCAACTAACGATATCCTCCGCAAAGTGACTGAGGTTGAGGAAGGACAATTATAAGATCTTAAGGAGAGCACACAAACAAGGAAGCCTAGCTCTCCTAACATCCAAAGCCATGGAGAAGTAACTCCAATTAGAAACTTGGTTACTCATCAAAAACGAGGAAGTAGGGGGAGTAGGTTGCTAGTTGAAGGGAACTTAACTTTGCCTTGTGTTGATCTATCTATTGGCTTGTATTGTACACCTTATGGCTTGGAATGACATCTCCTGATGGATATCAGGGAGGATAATCTACCCCATAAAGGAAGTTTGAGACAAAGCATCAGGCATCTCAATCAAAAGTCTAAAGTATCTCAGGTGTAATATCCCCATCCGTTTAGGAATCATAAGGAAGGGGATCCGCTAGATAATAGGATTCTCGTAGGCTAGGGCACAAAAAAATTAACCAAGGGAACATAATTCACCTAGGAGAAAACATTAAAAAAGTTAAAGTGATGAAGAGAGGACAAGGGTCCTATACTAATGAAAAGTCACTTTAAAAATATAAAGTGAGAAAACCCACTAAAGTGACTTTATTAAAATAAAAGGGTAAAAAGTTGGTAAAAGTTGTGAATGAGTTATAAAATAAGGAAAATAAGGAGACTCTCATCATTCTAGCATTTTTCCATTTGAGAAAAAGAAATTTGGAGAGCTCTTGAAGAAGAGTCTAGGGTTTTACTTGTCGGTTGCTTGTTTCGGTGTTGAGACCACACCCTAGCTAATTTGGGAGCAAGATCATTTAGATTTCGCCATTGTGCTTCATTGGAGAGGAAGACTTGAAGAAGATAATGGAAGTAACAGTGTTATCAGTTGACCTTATCTACAAATATTTGGCTTTCCATATATCTATTTGCAAGTTGTGACTACACTTTTGAAGGGTCGAGTTCACTACAAGTCCAAGGGGTCGAATTCTCACAAAGAGGCCGAATTTACTACTATTAGTGAGCCCGAGTTTACTTCTCTTATTGCTGGACGAGTTAGCCATTAAACAGTGGTTGTGGGTGTTGTAGAAAGACGACCAAGTTCGTTGTTGTATAAGGAGCTACTAAGAGGCCGAGATATCTCATTTATGGCTGATAACTGCGTAGGAAAGGGATCGAGTTACACTCCTCTTGCTAGCCAAGCTGCACTATCATATGTTGATTTTACTGTGCAAGAATGTGATCCTGAGGAACAAGTTCACTATGGGAGGAGAAGTCGAGCTCTAGACTTCTTTGTAGGCCGAATCTCATTGTTGAAGGGAGCCACGAACTAGCACCTGAGTTCGCAAACACCATAGATTGAGTCTGCATATGTTATAGTGGCCACGTATTCCCTCTTCCCATGTTTGTGTGGACTGATATATTATTACAGTCATCTGTGGGACTGTTTACTCAAAGAAGAGGTCATATTGTTGCCTGTAAGAGGATAACAAACTTGTAGTGGGCTCAGTCTTATTGCTGGAAGGGGTCGCTGCCATTCTCTCTGCTGAAACCAGTCTAGGTTCTCTCTCTTTGTTATTGTATTAGTCCATTTTATCAGTCCATAAACTATTAATGCAATATTGCATGGTTCTGGATTATTTTCATTGGTGAAGGGTGCTTACTTTATCATGATATGGTGTATATCAGCAGTGTATCTTTTGTTGAGCTTAATATAAGGGTCATACTGCTATTTGAAAGGATTTTGGGGCATTTATACAGCACTGTGTTGTTCCATCTGAAATTAAAATGAAGAAATATGCACATACAACCATGTGTCATCAAATTGTTTTACGAAACCTCTCACTTAAAACCTCAACACGACTCTGAAATTCATTGGGAAATTTAATGTACTTTTGCGAGGGTATCTTACAGTGTTATCGACCAAGGATTGATGAGTCACGAAGAACAATGCTTCAGTGGTGTCACTCATAGTGTGAGTTATCAACTTAGATAGCCCAATCCCCTGTGGGAAGCAGAAGAAGGAACACCTGACAAGGGGAAAGCAGAAGTACCCTCTGAAAAAGAGAAGACATCCATGGGGGATAAAGAAAATCAGGAGTTTAAAAGCTTGCTTAGTGTCCTAAATGACTTGGCTAGGGGCCAAAAGGAGATGGTGGAGTTGATGAAAAAAATGGAACTCCAATTGGGGAGCAGCATAATAAGGATCCTAATAATGGTGAGGGATCGAATAGTGGAGAAGCTAGCCATGCACGCACAACCATACATAGCCACCCCCACATATATAGCAGGTCATCCAGACCCACCATGCCACAATTTCTCAATGAGACAGAAGCTGAACAAGTGGAGCAGAATGACCAGGAAATTACCTTTGAGGATTGTTTGGTGCAGTATAGGAGGTTGGGGTGAGACTTCCAAGCTGCCATGAGCTTCACAGATTTCTGCAACCTCCAGGTGAAGAACAAGCCTAAAGGTGTGCAAAAGAAAATGAGGCAGAACGATGAGCTTCAAAAGACACTGGGGAAAGTGTTTATTCCATGGTTTGATGGGTCATCAATGTGCTTAGGTAGATGAGATCATGGGTCAAAAAGTTGGACACCTACTTTCAATTACATCAGATGACCGAGGTTGATGCCATTAAGTTGGCTACATTACACCTGGACAGGGAAGCCCATGAGTGGTGGTATCATGGGTTACTGACCATGGGTCATGCCAGCATCACCTCATATCCCGAGTTTACTTAGAGATTCGTAGAGCGCTTTGAATAGAAAGATTTGGAGATTCATTTCATGGAGTTGGCTCGGCTCAAGCTGTAATGACCTTCTCGAATTATTGATAGAACATGATTATTAGCATACATACGAGGCATGCATATGATAGCTACATATGCATGCATCGCATGCACTGCACTAGTATACCTACTAATTGGTTATGAAGAGTGTCTAATATGGATAAATGAATTAATAATAAATTAAGTACCTAACTATCATGAATTTCATGAATGTATTAAGTCCAGAATTCTATGATAAAATTTAATGAATTTATTAAATCCATTAATTAGTAAGCTCATTCAATAATAAACTTAATTAAACAAATCACTATACTTACTTTGGTATAACACCCAATGTATAATTGAATTAAACTCAAATGTTAATACAATAACTTATTAATTATTCAATGAAACTTATTGACGTTAATGAATAAGATCACATATATGTGGTTTGTGATATATAAGATGTGCACAAATAATTGACATTAATCTGTAACATCATATATATATACATAATATTTGCGAGACATTGGGTATCGATGTCCATCATCATAAAAGTTATTTAATAAACTCATTATAATAAAGTTACAAGTCATTTATTATATAAAACATTGTAAAACAATGAAGACGGTGAACGCCAAAAAAATCGTAAAGGAAATTATTGGTGGCAGGTAGCCGAGATGTTAATATTGGCAACTAGGGCCAAACTCCCTGTGGGTCATCTTATTTATGGCAGCTGAACTTTTTCTTGGATCCCTCTCATTGAGAGGTGTAGGATTGATCTAAAGATCATCCGATTCCGATAAGTATTCATGGAGTTATGAATTTATTTGTGTTAATAGACAATTCGTCAAGGTCGGCCAACAACCAAATAAACCCCACATGTGCTCAACGTGTTAGTATAAAAGGAGATGACTTGAAAGTCATTTCACACACACTTATCTCTTGATTTTCTCTCCACTCGCTTTGGGTTTTAGTGGAAGAGAAATCTAGGAGAAGGATGCCCTAACCGCAGTCCTAAAGGATGCCCTAGCCACAGTCCTAAAGTGGAAGATCTAGCCGCAGTCCAAGGGAGAAGACCCCTGTTTCTATGCGCTGCCCAACCTGCCCTCTATGTTGCCGAAAGGAGAGACATAGCTCAGTGAAGAAGACCTATTCACGCTGTCAAAATACACAGATCTATCATTCCCTAGCTGCAGTAAGGAAGACCAAACAACGTGGGTTTTTGGAGGTTGTTTCAAGGTCATATGTGAAGGCCGAGTTGCTATTAGGAGGGCCGAGATATCTTCCTAGAGGGCCTCCCGAGGATGGTTGTTTTGGTTTGATGTGTGGGCCGTAAGCGACAACAAAGATACATGGGACAACGTGGGCTATTTTGGGGTCATGTTATACACTCATCTTCAGCGTGAAGGCAGAGGGTTTACATTTTACACTTGCATATGCCGCATTTCATAAGGGCAATTCTGGGCCAGATTTGAGGATAGTTAGGGACTGTTGTGTGCCCTAGCCAGTCCCAAAAATTACAACAGTAATGAAGTGACAAACAACAGTGTTTGTATGGTGTATTGGCAGCAAGATAGATGGGACAGCAAGGTCTCATGGTGCAGCAAAGATTGATGGGACAGCAAGGTCACATGGTGCAGCAAAGGTAAATGGGACAACAAGGACATGGTGCTTGCATGGGACAGCAAGAAATCACGGTGCAGCAGTATGAGCAATGACAACATTGTGATAAGAGGCAAAATGATGAGAAATGCTACAGCACAATGATGGGCATCATGACAAAGTAAAGTGTAGCATGTTGTGTGCAACGCTTGCTAGTATAGTACAGTGATATTAAATGCTACAATGAGATGTAGTACAGTGATGGGTACAGTCATGATTAGTGAAGCATAATGAGGTCCAGCATAGTGATGATGGGTGCAGCATGATGCAGCACAATGAGGTGTAGCATGATGACGAGGTGCAACACAAAGATAGGTGATGGAGTCACCTTGCAGAATTAGTTGAAGCAACATGTTTTCAACTAAGTTCAGTTACCTCATGTATCATCTTAGAGATGGTCTATGCTATTATAAGTCAAAGTGTTGACTTCTGTTGTAAATGTACTCTCTCTCTCTCTCTCTCTGTTGAACTATTGAAGAACATATAAGAAGAATTGATCAAGGGTTTCCCCACATAGGGTTTTGTCCCTAGCTAGCACCACATCTTGTGTCCTCTTGTCTTGGCTTGTCTTTTGTGATCTATGTTTATGTTCTATCTGCAATTTACTTTAATGCTGATGTGATTGCTAATCTGGAAAAGATATTGAGCTAACTGTGAAAATTGAAATAAATTGCTCTAAGCATAGAACATACCTAAAATTAACATGGTTTCAGAGGTGAGGTGAAGACAAGGATGAAGCAAGAGTGAAAAAGCAATCACCGAAAACAGTTGGGAAAGAACAAAAGGATCAGTGGATTCCTCATCCCTCTTCAAATTCACCGAGGGTGAAATCGAAGCAGCGAACATTATCAGAATGGCGCAGCAAAAGCTTCTGATGGCCTACCTAAAGATCACTTCAATGGGAAGTCCGGATCTAAGGGTGAAAGAAAAGGCAAATGCCTTGTTTGTAATAAGTTCGGCCATTATGTGAAGGAGTGTCCGAATGGCAAGGACACATCACTTGATGATGATAACAACCATTCCAGGGCAATCTTCAATGATCAGAGGAATGAAAGTGCAGGTCATCAAGGAAATGGCCGACTTTTCAGAGAAAGGAAGGAACCTTGGTATGAAGAATCAAATGTTGTTTCTGATACGACAAAGAAGCATTATCTTGTATTGGCCCTCTCCTTCAGATTCTGTGGGAATCTAGCTTATTAATTATAGTGCTTCAAGGCACTTCATCGAATAGAAGGGTGATCTCTCTAATTTAGTAGAGATGGAAACAATCGTGGGATTATACTTGGAGCCGCTGGGTGTAGGGAATATTACCCCTCAATTGAATACGGGTAACTCGATTCATCTACAAAATCTCTTTTATGTACCTGATCACAAGAAGAATCTGGTTTCCATTTCGGCAATGGAAGTCAAAGGTTTCAGGGTAGCATTCATCGATGGAAAGGTACGTGTTTGAAAATAGAAGTTTCTAAGATGCTTTTACTCATAGGTTCAGGGATGGAAATTTGTATCAAGCTGCAGAATGGTACATTGGGGACCATGTCAATTGTCACATCTCGTCTATAGCATTAGAGGTCTACGTATTATGGGGCCCTACCCGATGTGAGTCAGATGGTGACAGGGATCCCTGAATTCAAAAAGAGAATGAAGGTACATGTCTGAGATGTACCGAAGGAAAATATTACAAGGGGACCATTCCCATCATGTAGCGGGTCCACAGGTTTGGAACAACCCAAGGGGTTTGAGATTCATGATTGGGAATCTCATGTATGCAGGTGGAAGAAAGCCCTCTATGGCTTGAAGCAAAACACCCCGGGCATAGTATGAGAGGATTGATAGTTGTCTGATGAAGTTGAGATTCACTAGGAGTGAAGTCGATCCAAACCATTGCTCGAAGGTTGCGGATGATATACCTCTCATATCGGCACCTTCTAAGGACGACCTATTTCTAACAGGTGCAAACCCTCTCATTTGCAGAAGTAAGAGGGAGTTGGATTTCGGATGTGGATTGGTAAACTGCAAGCCCATGACTACCTCAAGGATCTTAACTTTAGAAGTTATATGGTAGTGATGCCAAACTAGATTTGGGAAATGCCTCTAAGTTTCATAAACTCATTTGCGTTGATGTTCTTGGTGAAATTTCGTCCGGGCATATGTTTTGCAGTTAGCATGATGAGCTCATATATGGTTGAACATCACTAGGTTGGTGCCAAGAATCTTCTAAGATATCTTCGGAGCACAATCTCTCATGAACTGAGATACACTGTCGGAAATGTGATGCTGCATGATTATTCGAATGTTGACTAGGCAGGTAGTGTGGAGGATCTCAAGAGCACTTCTGAGTGTTGATTCTCTTTAGGTTCTGCTCAATATCCTAGATGAGCAGGAAGCAGAAGATGGTTTCTTTGAGCACCGCTAAGACTGAATACATAGCTACGAGTATGACCTCATGTGAAGATGCCTGGTTGCAGGAGCTCTTCAGTGAGTTGTTTGTACACATGATGGGTACCATAGTGATCTTCTGTGTCAACCAGGGAGGGATTCGATTGTTGAGGAATCTCGTATTCTATGATTGCTCCAGTATATAGACATCAAATACTACCTTATTTGGGATATGGTACGTCGATGAGCAAGGAGGCTCTATCGCATTGAGACTGATGTACAGGTTGCAAACATTATGTCAAAGCTTTAGGGAAAGGTCAAATTTGTGACTTTCCCGAATGACTTGGAGTCGTTGAGAGACCTTCTTATGAGGGTCCTGCATGTTGCATGCATTGAGCTCTGGGAGCTCCGGGGAGCTTGGGGTACTGGAGCAACACGCGACCATAGGGCGACTCACCCTCCCCTAATGGTGCGTTGTGTACAGGGTGAATGGCTCAGCCTTCCCTTGTGATTCCCCAAGGCGACTTAGGGATAGGATGAATGGTTCTCCTGTCAAGGCATCCTACCCATGTAGTCTGGGACTTCTTGTCACGCAGAGTGTCTAGGCACTGCGACAACACTCAGACCGGGGGCTGTCACCCTAATCCCCGATCTCTCCGTTTAAGCTGTCTCCCTAGGCTAAGGGGGGTAGACCCTATGGGATAAAAGAAGACCAACTGGTAATCAGCTGGCTTGGGAGACACAGCGGGGGAAACAAGCACTTGATTGATTTTGAAACTTGATTAGATCTTTATATGTTTAATACCAGTGCCTTATGGAGTCAATGTAAACCAAGTGATTGATTCATTGTTGCTGCCTATGAAGAAAGTTTAACGATTACTTGAAAATATTTACAAAATATCCAACATGTAACGAGCATTATATAATCCAACCAATGATTAATTTTACCAGATGCAAGATATTCAAAAGATGCACAAAGCTTTAGCAATTTAAACTTCAAAAGATCAAATGCTTTAAATAACCATAAAATTTAAATGCTAACCAGTTACCACTTTCATATAGCTAATCTTTAGATAAAATCTAAACACATTTAGCTATGTCAAATACCACGAAAAACTTTTCTTTCAAAAAAATTTTAATTTAAAATTGTTTTTTCTTTTAATGATTATAGTCAAAATTTAAACAAAATAAAACTAAATTTAAAATTAAAACGAGCTTACCAAAATAAAATGGAAATCAAAATGAAACTTAGACTAAACTAAAACTAAAGACTAACTTACAAAAAAAAAAATCAAAATCTAATCTAATTATGAAATTCGAATTTTTTAATTTTTTTGATTTCAAATTTTTTTTTTTTTTTTGTAGAAAATCAAAAAATAAATCAAGACCCTACTATTGACCTTTTTTAGGATTTTTATATTTTTTATTTTTAATGATTTTTTTATAATATGAAGTTCTAAAATTTAAAATTTAAATAGAACAAAACTAAAATCAAGTATTTAAACTAAAACCTATTAAAAACCAATTCTAAAAAAAAAAATAGATTAACCCTAAGCTAAGCCATGAAATGTAACTCAATATAAAACAAAAACAAAAAAAATCCAAAGGTGAAAAGATGAATACAGGTTGCGTGACAGTCTCGACGGTGGGCAAGGAGGGGAGAAGTGAGGAAGCCGAGAGACTACGTGGGCGATGGACAGGCAGAACGCTGGAGCAAGGCAGCGTAGTCACAGGTTTTGAAGGGAGAGTGGGGTGTGTAAGGGCAAGGATGCGTGGGCAACGTTAGATCGAACAACAAGAGGATTCGCGAATGGATAAAGGGAAGAGGGAGCCGAAGCTGCTGGTTTGGAATGGAGCAAAGAAGAACGTGGCTGCAAGGAGACAATGAGTTGCGGAGATAATGGCTGAGGAGATCCGCTGGTTGCAAAGGCACTTGACGGAGGTATAAGGAACCGCAGCGAGGAGCAGGGATCCGAGGGCGATAGGCTGATAGACGAGAGTAGATCGATGGGGAAGAGAAATCGCAGGTTTGAAGGGTCAAATGGCAGCTAATGTGAAGTTTGGAGCATGCAACGTGGAGATGCTTAGGTGATAACCGCAGAAGGAGAGACGCAGGTGGCGAAGGCAGCTAGACAGCGTGAGGAGATGAGAGTGAAGGTAGCGTGAAAGAAAAATTCGATTTTCCTTGCAGGTTGGAACGTGGGAAGGAGACTGCAAGGTTTCAATACAAATAGAGACAAGCTCGAGGGAGGGACGCTGGAGTTGAGACTGCATGAATGGAAAAGGAGGATGGCAGAGAGAGAGTAGCGTGAATGAAGAGTTGGACTGACGCAGGCAGAGTACTGCGTGGAGAATGCTTAGGAGATGAACCCAGGTTGTGAATGGTGAAATAATGGACGCTGCTTGATTCAAATGGCAGAGCTACAGCTTGAAGGACGCAGATCTTGGGTAGCAGAGAAACTGAACTGGTAACTCAGAAACCCCTGGACAAATGGTTTTTCAGAAAACTTAATTAAAATTTAAAATCTTTTTGCTTCAGATTGCCTGATGAAAACCCCGCAAAATTTTCCAGATATGAAGTAAATATTCCTGCCAAAACTGAACCTAAGGCCAGATCTTACCCTCCAGGGCCTAGATCTGGCTTCGGACAAAATGTTTTCTTCCGATCTGCAACCTGTAATAACAAAAACCGAACACCCAGAAATAAAATGTGTAAGAAACAAAACTAAGAAACCCTGAAACCAGCTAATTAATTACAGTATTCACAGTTTAAAGGCTCTAAATAGCCAGATTTGTCAGTATGCCATAGAAATATTTTCAGAATTTTAAATTTAACATGAGATGCTTTAGAAAACCCTTCATGCATTCACAAGAAAAATTTTAAATGATAAGCCCAGGATCAACACTAGCTAGGCTCTTTAGAAAATGCCCTTTTCTGGAGTTGGTTGGTTCAGCCGAGAACTTCCCCAAACACCCGTTGATCTTGGAAATCAAGATTTTCCTGCATAGCTTACTTCAACCATTAACAAAGAGAGAGAAAACGATACTAAATTCTAGATCTAATGGAGATGCTTGCCATCATATTCAGAAATTTAACTACCATTCAAACCCTAGTGACTAAACAAGATACCTGTGTTTAAAATCACTCTTCATCAAGCTATCATCAAGGGCTGAAATTAAATTTATGCAGAAAAATAAAACATCTTACAGCGTTTCCAGAAGAGTAACACCAGCGAGATTTCAACCCCAAAGTCTTTCTTTATTGCACATGAAAAATGACTACAAGAGAGCTTTCTTTAGCACAAAACTCACAAATCGAATGATCTCAAATGACCCCTGACACCCTATTTAAAGAAAAAGTTCCCAACGGCTAGTTCGAGTGATCCATGTCAAAGTGATCTCGACCGTCGATGAAGATCAAAATCTCTTTTAATCTCATCCATCGAAATTTCAAATGCATTTTAATATATTAAAAAATTAAAATTTTGCATTTATTTCCTCAAAACTTTGACTTATTATTATTTTATTATTTTATTTATTTTATTTTTTTTATTATTATTATTTTTATTTTATTTTATTTTTTTATTTTTATTTAAAAGGACCCTCAAACCTAGCCTTTGGAAAAATCACCTAGGACCTAGGACTTATGAGGGGATAAAACATTTTCTAACCCTCAAGACACTTTACATCATGATTTTTACATCACAAGGGGGGGAACCCATTTGACATAAACCCTCATAGACCACCCAGTTCTGCGACACAAATATAATCTAGCAGATAGCCTAACCAAATAGTTAGGACTATTCCCAAATCAGTTTTACATAGACTCGATAAAGAACGCTAGGAGTCCCTTAAGACTCTAATGACAAAATCCATTCCGGCTTTGGGGTTAGGCTGAAGGAAAACTCTCCGATCATAGATCGGTGAGACAAAAAACCTTCTGGAATGTAGATCATCACTAGAAAATTAGGTTTACCTAGGCAATTACATACATGATACAGATCTTCTAAGATTATTCACAGTTTACACATGCAGACTGGGTTTACAACATAACATGATTGGGCTGATGATGATAGTCGAATGGCACGGATATATCGATCAAGCGCTATCCCTTTTGCGAAAAAGGGGGTGTACTGCTATGGGTAGTTGACATGCAGTGGTCAACAGGACTCATGGAAAATACCTCTCATCTGGCCAATGAGCAGGGAAATGGGGTTAGGGACCATAGTAGTACTATCAATGGACACATCGTTGTATCTACCGTACTCCCTATGCTAGGATGACCTCCATTGATCTGGGATCAATGAAACTGATCTGGGCTCAATATGAGTGGTTTGAGACACTCTCTTGTGATATTGATCTGGGATCAATAAAACTGACTTCAGGTCAGTAACAGTGATATGACTCACTCTCTTGGAACTGATCTGGTATCAGTAAGAGTGGTATGACACACTCTCTTCATATGGAATTGACTTTGGGTCAGTAGAGAATGGTATGAGACATTCTCGATCGATTCTTCTTCTTCATGGTTTAGCAGAGCAGTGCAGGGCACTGATGGCAGAGATAGTCAATCAGACAGATGGATCAGCGGATGGAGTTCTCCCTAGTTGAGAGGGAGTGTTAAAATTGGCAACTAGGGCCAAACTCCATGTGGGTCATCTTATTTATGGCAGCTGATATTTTTCTTGGATCCCTCTCATCGAGAGGTGTAGGATTTTGATCTAAAGATCATTCCGATTCTGATAAGTATTCATGGAGTTATGAATTATTTGTGTTAATAGACAATTCGTCAAGGTCGGCCAACAACCAAATAAACCCCACATGTGCTCAACGTTTTAGTATAAAAGGAGATGACTTGAGAGTCATTTCACACACACTTATCTCTTGATTTTCTCTCCACTTGCTTTGGGTTTTACTAGAAGAGAAATCTAGTAGAAGGATACCCTAACCGCAGTCTTAAAGGATGCCCTAGCCACAGTCCTAACGTGGAAGATCTAGCCGCAGTCCAAGGGAGAAGACCCTTGTTTCTATACGCTGCCCAACCTGCCCTCTACACTGCCTAAAGGAGAGACATAGCTCGGTGAAGAAGACCTATTCACCGAGTCCAAATACACAGATCTATCATTCCCTAGCTGCAGTAAGGAAGACCGAACAACGTGGGTTTTTGGAGCTTGTTTCAAGGTCATATGTGAAGGCCGAGTCGCTGTTAGGAGGGCCGAGATATCTTCCTAGAGGGCCAAAGCAGAGGAGGGTTATTTTGGTTTGATGTGTGGGTCGTAAGGGGACAGCGTGGGCTGTTTTGGGGTCATGTTATACCCTCATCTTCAGCGTGAAGGCAGAGGGTTTACACTTGCCTAGGCCGCATTTCATAAGGGCAATTTTGGGCCAAATTTGAGGACAGTTAAGGACTATTGTGTGCCCTAGCCAATCCCAAAAATTACAGCAGTAATGAAGTGACAAACAGCAGCGTTTGTATGGTACAGCAAGGTCTCATGTTTCAGCAAAGATAGATGGGACAGCAAGGTTTCATGGTGCAGCAAAAGATAGATGGGACAGCAAGGTCTCATGGTGCAGCAAAGGAAGATGGGACAACAAGGTCTCGTGGTGCAGCAAAGGAAGATGGGACAGTGAGGTCACATGGTGCAGCAAAGGTAGATGGGATAGCAAGGACATGGTGCTTACATGGGACAACAAGCAATCATGGTACAACAGTATGAGCAGTGATAGCATTGTGATAAGGGGCAGCATGATGAGAAATGCTACAGCACAATGATGGGCATCATGACAAAGTAAAGTGTAGCATGTTGTGGGCAGCACTTGCTAGTATAGTATAGTGATATTAAATGCTACAATGAGATGTAGTACAGTGATTGGTACAATCATGATTAGTCCAGAATAGTGATGATGGGTGCAGCACGATGCAGTGCAGTGAGGTGCAGCATGATGACGAGGTGCAGCACAATGATAGGTGACGGAGTCACCTTGGAGAATCAGTGGAAGCAGCATGTCTTCAACTGAGTTCAGCTACCTCATGTATCATCTTCTTAGAGATGATCTATGCTATTATAAGTCAAAGTGTTGACTTCTATTGTAAACGTACTATCTCTCTCTCTCTCTACCGAACTATTGAAGAACATATAAGAAGAATTGATCAAGGGTTTCCCCACATTGGGGTTTGTCCCTGGCTAGCGCCACATCTTGTGTCATTTTGTCTTGGCTTGTCTTCTACGATCTATGTTTATGTTCTATCTGCAATTTACTTTAACGTTGATGTGATTGCTAATCTGGAAAAGATATTGCGCTAACTGTGAAAATTGAAATAAATTGCTCTAAGCGTAGAACATACCTATAATTAACACAAGAGGAGTGGAAATGATTTTTATGCAAAGGCGATGGAGAAATTTTGAGAGAGGAAGGAACTTCTCTAGTATAAAGGGTGGGAGGTAAGGTAAGAAGGGGGATTCTTCTTTTTCACGGGAAGTAATTTTGGTCTTTGAAGGACAGGTGAGAAATATGGAGAAAATCACACACAAAGAGGAAGATTGAAGATTGAGCCTTAATTATTCTTCGAGCTTTGAACATGGGGGCCAAAAGGCTTCACTTTCGAAGTCTTCTAAGTTTGGGATCTAGAGAGACTGATCCCAGACAAGCAGGGAGGAATTTGGTTGATTTGGTATTGGAAGGGCAAGACCTGGACTCAGTCGGGAACAACATCGTCCGGGGATCAACACCAACTTGGAAAAACCAGGTATGTATATATGTTTAAATTAGGATGTTTAGTTATAAATTTGAAGAGGTATACTCTGCTAGAAATGAATTTATGATTATATTATGTTAGAAATGAATTTATAATGATAATGCTAGAAATGAATTTATGATTATATTATGTTAGAAATGAATTTATAATGATACTGCTAGAAATGTAATTACAATCTCAAGCTTTACACAAGCAAACAGGTAGTCCTGAGGCATATATTTCAGAGTTTCAGAGGTTGGTATTTATGGGCACAGACATATCTGAGGCATGGTTGGTGATGATATTTGTGGAGGGACTATTTGAGCCTCAACATGGTTGGGTTAAGGGTCATCAACCTACCACTCTATGAGATGCAATTAACAGAACCGGGGATATGCAAGATGTTGTTCCTAAGAGTAGATTTCCTCCCAAGACATCCGTCCCTCAAAAGGGTAAAGAGGCTAAACCTTTTCAGAGGGAGTACAATGGGAAATCAAAATTGGATGAGGCGACCCGGGAGGAGTTTAGGAAGAAGAAGCTTTGCTTCAGATCCCAAGAGCCTTGGGCGCCAAGACACAAATGTGCAGGAAAGGACAAGCTGAGCAAAGCACACTACATTGAGGTATACTAAAACAGTGATAGTGATGGGGAGGATGAGGCACAGGAGCAGGGACATCTAACTAAAAGAGAGGAGTAATCTCAGGCAGGGGCTAAAGGCCCTATTATTGCATCTATGCCAGGACTTCCCAAGTACCATGTCTTCAGAGTCAGGGGGGTCATGTTGGGGCAGAAAGTGACAATGTTGATTGATGTTGGGGCATTCCACAACTTTATAGATGTAGCGATGGTGGATTGGGAGTAGATTCCAACGGAAGAATTTGATGGATTCACAGTGGCCATCAAATGGAGTGCACTAAATGGATCCTCAACCTAAAAATCACCATGGGGAACTACACTTTGACGAATGATTTCTTTGTGGTGGACGTTCCGAACACAATGTAGTACTTAGTGTTCAGTGGCTTTACTACATCGGGAGATAAACTATTGATCAAAGGAGGATGGAGATGGAGCTTACAGATCAGGATGGAGAAAAGGTAGTTTTGAGAGCCATGCATCAATGTCCACCCAAGATAGTATCATGTCAAAGTATGGAGGCAATGTTGCAGCATGGGGATATAGAATGGGCAGTAGAGTGCTACATTTTAGACAAAAGACAGCTAGACCAGCCTCGACAATACCCAAAGGACATTTAGGTATTACTCCACAAACATCAAAAAGTTTTTGCTCATATTCCTCCAGTTAGACCTCTAGATAAGGGATTTGAACATGTGATAGAGTTGGAAGAGGGGGTGCAAGTTGTTATAACCAATCCCTATCGTCATCCCAAGGTTTATAAGGACGAAATCGAGAAGGCTATCAAAGATTTGTTGTGATTGGGCCACATTCCTCCTAGTTCCAATCCCTTTGCTTCTTCAGTGGTGATGGCTAAGAAGAAGGATAGAACCTTGAGGATATGCATTGATTATCGGGCGCTCAATAAAAGAACAATCAAAAAAAGATACCCCATTCCAAGGATTAATGAGTTGATGGATGAACTAAGGGGAGCAAAGTATTTTTCAAACATAGATCTTCGCTTGGGTTACCATCAGATCCGAGTTCAGGAGGAAGATATCCTGAAGACCGTTTTCAAGTACCACAATGGGCACTATGAGTTTATGGTTATGCCATTTGGGCTAACCAATGCACCCGCAACGTTTCAATCTTGCATGAACAAAGTGTTCGACAAACAGTTGCGGAAATACTAGCTTGTTTTCTTTAATGACATTCTCATCCACAGCAAAACTTGGGAGGATCACCTCAGGCATTTGGATGAAGAGTTGGGGATCTTTGAGGAACAGGAGTTTTATGCCAAAGAGTCCAAGTGCGAGCTCGGGATGACTGAGATGCTTTATTTGGGGCATGTGATCGGGGAGAATGGGGTTCAGGTGCACCAAGAGAAGATCAAGGCAATCATTGAGTGGCCTACCCCAAAGAATGTGATTGAATTGAAAAGCTTCTTGGGCCTTTGCACATATTACAGGAAGTTTGTTAAGGGGTTCTCATAGCTAACTGCACTTCTTACAAACCTCAACAAGGAGGGAGCCTTAAATTGGTCTAATAAGGCACAGGCAACCTTCAAGAGGATGAAATGGGTAATGAGTTCATGCCCTGTGCTGGCACTACCAACTTTCACTCAACCATTCGTGCTTGAGCATGACGCTTCAAGAACAGAGATTAGAGCAATGTTAATGCAAAATTACCACCACATTGCATTCGAGAGCCTCAAACTCAAAGATTATGAGCAGCGTTATTCTAGTTGGATAAAGAGATGTTGGTTATTATGCAACAGTACCTAGTGGGAAACAAGTTTAAAGTAAAGACTGTTAGAAAATCAGAAAGACAAAAAGATTTTCTTATACTTGATAATTACTTGTGATATTCTTGACTTCTTATTAGGTTTTCTTTATATCTTCTTTCTTTTAGTTCATCAAGCAATTACCAAAGCTAAAGCACATAAAACAATGGACACCAGATATAGGTACTATGTCAGCGCAAAACCCCCCTCGAGGAGAAAACCCAGTCAAAATTCTCTTCCTTTCAATAGTATTCTTTGAGACTCTTCACCCTAGACGAAGACCAAACTTTCCCTCCACACCAAGTCAACCTCCCAGATCTTCAACCTCTCTTCTAGCAACTTCGACTATGTAGCAGCTTTTGGCATCAGGCAGCTTCTAACATCAACGAAACTTGGAAGACTTTGATCTTCCAAAATAGGGCACGAAACAAAGAGAGAGAGGCACCAAAATTTTCTTTTTCTTCTTCTCCTTAGACTCCACCCAACTCGCACTTCCTTTGGCTTCCTTAGACCCACTTTGCACTTCTCTGGCTTCCTTAGACCCACTTCGCACTTCTCTGGCTTCCTTACAAATATCGAACTAGCTTGAGATGAGATGCTTCAAATGAATTTGACTTGCTTCTATTTATAGGCTTCAAGGGGGGTTGAATAGGTGTCCCCTTAGGCTGACTTGGTGTGGAGGATACATAAATCATATTTAACTCAATACTAAACCTTTTTACATGATTCAAAAAGCCCAAGAAGGGTCTCTTTGAATATATAATGACTCTATAAACTCAATATTAATCCTAGGAGTCCACAATGGGGACTTTGACTAATATAATGATGACCCAAGCATGAAACCCATGCTTTAATAAGTCATTGTTACAATAACAAAAAATTATTTTCTTGATTCTTTTGACAAGTACATTTCATGATGACTCAAATACATTAAATGAAGACCGAACCTGGTTACATTTTTCAACAAAGACTAATCATAACAACCTACGGTTGCTTATGGAGCAAAAGTAGTTGAGCAAAAGGCAACAGAAATGGATCATCAAGCTCCACGAATACGATTTTGAGATTGAGTATGTGAAGGGCAAGAACAATGTGGTAGTAGATACCCTTTCCATAATACCATCCACCCTCTCTTATGGAGATTTCAGGTGACTGAAAATCCGTTTTGTTGGTGGAGTATTCCAAAAACAAATATGCTTGCAAGATCCTTGAAGGGCTAATCCAGGATGACAAGTACCATGTCGTTGATGCCATTATCTATTACAAAGACCGAATTTACCTGGTACTGGAGTCTTAACTCAGGGAGAATATTATGCAGGCATAACGCAGCTCACCCCTAGTAAGGCACCATAGGTACATGAAGACCTATAGGTAGATTTGTCAAATAGTGCAGCGTCTACCAGCAAAACAAAGTAGACCACACTCACCTGGCAGGGTTCCATGGAATTCATCACAGGATTGCCCCAAGTGCAAGTGAAAGATTGTATTTATGTGGTGTTGGACAAGCTCACGAATTTTGCACACTTCTTCACCATTCCCTCCAAATATTCAACATCACAAGTGGAAGAGTTGTTCTTCAAAGAGGTATTCAGATTGCATGGGCTATCGAAAACCATTGTCAGTGACAAGGATAGTAGGCTCACAGGAGGATTCTGGCAGGTGTTGTTCAGACTTTTTGGGACGGAGCTAACATCTAATACTAGCTACCACACACATACTGATGGACAAACATAGATAGTCAACAAATGGTCAGAGGGCTATCTCAGAATCTATATATTTGGCCAACAAAAAGCATGGGTAAATTGGTTACAGCTCAGAGATCACTGTTATAACACCACTTACAACATGTCAATTGGAATGACACCCTTCAAATCCTTCATGGATCGAGTATTTGGGGATAGCCAAGGTCCTCTGGCTAAGAATTGGGTTTAGGAGAATAAGGAGCATTACGGTTCCTCAAAGACAATTTGCAAATAGCCTAGAACCAGTAGAAAGTCTATGCAGACAGGCACTAGATAGAGCGTAGCTTTGAGGTAGGAGACCAAACATATCTTCGTCTGCAGCCCCACAAGCAGTCATCGCTCAAGAAGGAAGGGGGCAGATTCTGTGGACCCTACCGGATTGTGAGACGTGTAGGGGAGGTGGCCTTGTTGGAAATACTAAGAGGGGGTGAATCGGTATTTCTTTTCAATTGTTATTTTTACCAGTTAGATCACTTATATTTAGAACACAAAATGAACAATAACAATAAACGCTTTTATTAATATAATCTTTACAATGAATCAAGTACAATTTATATAGGACTCCAACCCTAGATTAAGACACCGATCTTCAATCTTCCAAGCTCCAACCTGTTGCCAGGCACCAACTTGGACTTTCCAAGGCAACGACCTTGTCAATTCTGAGGCACCGACCCCAAGGACTCCAATCCTATATCTGCTTCAGGCACCGACCTGGTTTCTTGAGGACTCCAATCCTCTAGGGCTCCAACCCTATCCTTCAAGGCACGAACCCTCTCAGTTTTGGGGCACTGACCCCAAGGACTCCAATCCTTTATCTTCTTCAAGCACCAACCTGGATTCTTGAGGACTTCAATCCTCTAGCTCTATCCTCCAAGACACTGACCTTGTTGTTCGAGGCTCCAACCTCCAAGCACCAACCCTCTGGGCTCCAACCCACTCTCATACTTCATCTAGATGTGTTTGATAGTATCTCACCACTCCCAAAATCTTCTTCACCAAGCCTTGTCAATCTTCAGCTTCACTGTAGTCTTCCACGCTACGTCATCAATGACAACCTTATCTTCTTAGAAGGCATCGCCACTGCTCTTCATGTCACCCAAACAAAATCTCCAAGGTTATTCCATGATGACTTCAGCAATACATCATGGTTTCCAAGGGTGCCTTCAAAATGTCTTCAAGAAGTCTTCAAAGTGTCTTCAATAAGCAACTCCTAATGGGTCTGCACCAAGCAATTCTTCAAGTGTTTTACAATGTTTTCAACAAATGCCTGCACAATGGTTCTCCAAAAGGTATATCAAGGGTTTTCTAATACTGCTCCAGAATTGGCTTTTCAATCTGCTCTGTGATGATATTCCAAGGTCTGCTCAAGAGTATCCTTAAAAAAAATCCAAACAATACTTCAGAATGCTCCAAGGTTGTCCTTCATCCAAAATTGATTCACTCCTTTTGCAAGGGTAAAGACTATTTCAAGATGTTCCAAGAATTTCAAGGATCTTCAAAATTGCTGCTCAAAAACACAGAGATAGGCTCCAAAGGTCTCCACTATTCAAGCCAACGAATCTAAGCCTTCTTATTTTTCTCCACAAGATTGTTTGTTGGGTCGAGGTTTGTAACCTGCACCAAGTCCGAGCTCCTTTACGAGTAGCAATCTGATCTTCATAAACCTGTTGTATGTCCTAGCTCCATAGTCAAATGCTTGCTCTACAAGTGACTGTCACTACAGAACTGTCCTCAAGTTAGATGACTGTCCGAATTGTTCTGAGTAGCAACAGGTGTCAACAATCCTAGCTTTCAAGCAGTCTACCCGAGCTATTAAACTGAGCTAATAAATCTGAGCACCTTTTTTTTTATCACAGATTTGATGTACCACAGATAGGACTGTAGTCCAAGCTTTTATCAGTGGTTAACTGAGCATCCACGGGTGCATTACCATTCCTTCATAAATGTGTGACTGTCTGGGCCACATAACACAGATCCAAGGGTATAAAAGCTTCTTAATGTTGGACTGAGGTTCTGTCAGCAATCCTAACACCAAACTCTGCTTCTTTTTCACTGATCCGAGCTTAAGAGATAATCACGGAATTTTCCCAACCAGTAATCTCATTCTTCACGGCCTCTTATTGCTACTTTACTTGTTCTCTTATATTCTTTCTGTCTTCTGTGCCTATTCTACGAATAGATCACCGAGTTAGATAATTTGAATGAGGAACTTAAACTCCAATAAATACTAGTTTTTACCCTTTAATGAATAGACACGTCGGTTGAGTTGGAGGGCCGACATGACCATTGGGAAGCCAGACCTGTATGTTTTCATTAAATCTTAAATATATGTATTTTGAATCGAAGTTTTTTGTGTGCTGCCTTTGCTAGAATAATTGACACGTAGGTTAATCACAACACCTATTTTTCTTCAGCCTGGGGACACCGAGAGTAACCTTTTTCCACTGTCCAACCTGATATGTATTTTTTATATGTTCAACATAGTTTACGACATATTCAAGAGAACATGTCAATCTTTGGTCTGCCATGTGATGCACATGCATTATATCTGTTTGCCATGTTAAAGACGGACCATATAAAACACCATGCAAAAAAGGCTTTGTCTGCCATGTGAGTGTTGTATCCCATCTGCCATCCCTGTCTGCCATGTGAGTGATGTCTAACACCATGTTGCTGCATTATACATTATGTCTACCATGTATGGTCATAGGGAACCATGTTTGTCTGCCATTAAACAAAGCCATTTGTTAATAAGGAATTTTTTATATTGTTTCAAAACATATTCGTTGCCAAGGATTATGTTTGTTTTAATAATATTTGGCAGTGTGTATTATGTTTGACATAGAGAGGCTACATGATATGAATGAATAATATGACATGATAAGAGGTAGGTGGGGGTTTTCAAGTAATTTTGAGTTGATTAAGATTTTATATCAGGATTTTAAGGAATTTATGAAATATGATACGATTACGATAGGGCTTAGGGTAGGACTATGGGATTAATTTATTTAGAACTTCATTTATTTATGCTAGGGTGTGAGTATATATATATATATATGGTTTTATTGGTATTTTTAGCAAGGTTGAGGTATCATGAAACTAGGGCTTGTCATCTAGGATTTCTTTATTTTTATTAATTTTCCTAGGGTTGACTTCAACCATATAGATTGGATATGATTACGATTAGTGTTTGCATCAACCAAGGTTAGAACATTATGTAGAGCTAGGATTTCCCTAGGGTTACGCGTCACAAGAATATTTGCCATCCCAATAATGCCATATTGACATCAATGACAACCTTAATTAACAGGCCTATGAACTAGAGCTCCTAGAGGGGCATAAGATTCACAATGTTTTCCATGTCTCTTGCCTCAAAAGGACCCTAGGTCAGCATGCAGTCACTTCTACAAAGCTTCTACCACTAGATGATGAAGGGGAACTAATTCTAATTCCGAAGAAAGTTCTAGAGGTGAGGGAGCGAACGCTGAGGAACGGGACTATAAAGAAGTACCTAGTGAAATGGAAAGATTTGCCAGTTGAAGATGCCACGTGGGAAGGGGAACAAGTGTTCCAACATCCAGGACTAAAGTTGCTTGAGGACAAGCAAACTTGGGCGGGGGGGACTGCAATGTCCCCAATGCCCATCTGCTTAGGAGTCATAAGGAAGCAGGTCCGCTAACCTAATAAGGTTCTCATGGGCTAGGGCAGAAAAAATTAATCAAGGGAACACAATTCGCCTAGGAGAAAACATTAAAAAAGTTGAAGTGATGAATAGGGGGCAGGGTCCTAGGGTAATGAAAAGTCACTTAGTCACTTTAAAAATATAAAATGAGAAAACCAACTAAATTGACTATTAAAATAAAAAGGTAAAATGATGGCAAAAGTGGCGAATGAGTTATAAAAGAGAGAAAATTAAGAGACTTTCCTCATCCTAGCATTTTGCCATTTGAGAAAAAGAAATTTGGAGACTATTGAAGAGGAGTCTAGGGTTTTTGGAAACCCTACTTGCTGGTTGCTAGTTTCAGTGTTGAGACTATACACCCTAGCTAGTTTGGCAGCGAGATAATTCAGATTTTGCCATTGTGCTTCATTGGAGAAGAAGATTTGAAAAAGATCATGGAGGTAAAAGTGTTATCAGTTGATTTTATCTTCTAATATTTGGCTTTCCATATATCTATTTGCAGGCTGAGACTACACGTTTGAAGAGCCAAGTTTACTATAAGTCCAAGGGGTCGAGTTCTCTCAAAGAGGCCAAGTTTACTACTGCTAGTGGACCCAAGTTTACTTTCTTATTGCTGGACAATTTAGCCACTAAACAGTGGTCGTGGGTGCTGTAAAAAGAGGGCTGAGTTCTTCTTAAGTGCTGGCCGAGTTCACTGCTGCTAAGAGGCCAAGATATCTCTTCACTTGTGGCTGAGTACTATGTAGGAAAGGAGCCGAGTTACACTCCTCTTGCTGGGCAAGCTTCCCTATCATATGTTGTGTTTACTGTGGGTGAATGCGATCTTGAGGAACGAGTTCACTATGGCAGAAGTCGAGCTCCAGACTTCTTTGTGGGCCAAATCTCATTGCTGAAGGGAGCCACGAACTAGCACCTGATTTTGTCATCACCATAGATTGAGTCTGCATCGTTATAGTGGCCATGTATTCCCTCTTCCCTTGTCTGCGTGGACTAATATACTATTACAGTCATTTGTAGGACTGTTTGCTCAAATAAGAGGTCGTATTGCTGCCTGTAAGAGGAGAACAGCCTTGTAGTGGGCTCAGTCTTATTGCTGGAAGAGGTTGCTGTCGTTCTCTCTGCTGAAACCAGTCTAGGTTCTCTCTCTTTGTTATTGTACTAGTCCATTTTATCAGTTCATAAACAAGTAATTCAATATTGTATGGTTCTGGATTATTTTCATTTGTGAAGGGTGCTTCCTTTATCATTATATGGTGTATATCAGCAGTGTATCTTTTACTGGGTTTAATATAAGGGTCATACTGCTATTTGAAAGGGTCTTGAGGCATTTAACAGCACTGTGTTCTTCCATCCGAATTTAAAATGAAGTAATATGCACCTACAGTCATGTGTCATCAAAATGTTTGACAAAACCTCTCACTGAAAACGTCAACAAGACTGAAATTTATTGGGAAATTTGAGGTACTTTTGGGAGGGTAGCTTACATCGGGTCTCTATCCGTTGCTTGTTGCCTTGATAAAATGGGGCTACCAAGAAGTATGAGGTGATACTCCTGAAGGCCTTCAGGCTTTCAGCTGAAATAGGTCATGTAAAGCCTAAGATATCTGTTTGAACACTCCTCTCATGAAAAGAGCAAGGCATCTCTTGTTAGGGTAGCGAAAGGGAGTGGAAAGGGAGCTCCGTAAGTACCAAAATACAACAATATCTCCCTCTGATCTCATAGTAGACGAAGTATTAGTAGATGCTCCTTTGTCTCAAGCTCCTATAAGTGGCAAAGCTAGAAAATCCTATCTAACCAAGAGACATTGGTAGCAGAATTACTCATCTCCTAGATCTGTTAGACCCCGGGGCTGTATTACTACATCCCAAAGACCCCAACAACAATATTGTTCTGGATCACATCCCATCAATCAAATGAAGGTCACCCAAGCCTTGACAACAAGCAGCCCTTTCTATGTGGTAGCATAATATGCAAACCAAATCCTCGTCCAACACCTCATCCAAATAGGCTTCTATTCAAAGTTTCCTCCATTCAACTGTGGATGTTTGGGGAGAAACCTTGACATGTTTACACTATTTGTATCCCCAATCTTGGTTTCTTTGCCCTATACATTCTCTCCCTAGATCTAGTTTCCATTTTCAATGTGGTCTTCATATCATGCCTTGGCATAGATTAGTACCTTCACATTTTGCAACTTACTTCCTTTAGAGTCATTTTTGTGCTACCAATTTGCATCAAGACTATTGTACTCAACAATACCATTAACCTACTTTTTTGGTCATTCATTGGACTAATAAAATTATCTTATCTTATCTATCTATAGTCTGTGATAGACCAACCAAAATTCATCCAAGAGGATCCTAAAGGCATGCATCCAACGTTTGTGTTGTGTGTAGATGGGAATCAAACAATAAGGCCATCATTCAACTCAAAACAGAAGGCCATATTTGAGCAAAGACACTCAGTAGGTGTGATCCAAGTGATCTAGGTATGTTCATAGTAAAATACATTCTCATTAGCCTATTCAAGTCCTTCTTAGACAACAAGAGATGGCTGAATGCATCTACTAAGTACCTGAAAGGGGGAAAATAATGTAGCGAAATGGCCATAAACTAAAAGAGATGAGAAGCCTCTAAGAACTAACCATGTGCACTTCCTTAGTGGCTGACAGAGGCAATGGCCCCACAAGAACAAAGTGCTAGATAAGGGTATTGGTGACTCCCAAAGGTCATGTCCCCAAAGATAAGAACTATGTGAAGGAATGAGACCAAACAGAAGATGACCTCCAAACAAAAAGGATGGTCCCCAAACTCTACATAAATAATGGGCTGGGAGACAACCCACTCGCATCAGATGATGCACCTGAGGA
This sequence comes from Pinus taeda, assembly GCA_000404065.3. Classification (NCBI taxonomy): domain Eukaryota; kingdom Viridiplantae; phylum Streptophyta; class Pinopsida; order Pinales; family Pinaceae; genus Pinus; species Pinus taeda. Next base: position 98,886 of record APFE031411536.1, read on the forward strand.
GGATTTGGACTCTTCTAGCCCAATCAGCCTGAAGCAAACTCAATCCACATATCTTTGATCCATAAAGGAATCAGGGGTTGATGATTATGTCCAAGATGAACATCTTGGGCACAATATCCTCAAAATGGTTCTAGAAGTACTCTCTTGAGCACAATATCCTCGAAATGGTTTTAGAAGTACTCTCTTGAGAAGGACAAGGGAGCCATATCCTTTGTCAAGATAAGGTCAAGGGGCATAATGCATGCCGAAATTTGGTCCCATGAACTGGACCCCTAAATAATTGTAAGCAATGGTGTTCTCTATCTCTTCCCACCAAAAGTAAAGATGGAAGTCAAAGAGAGCACTATATTTATCTTTATAAGAGAACCTAGAGAAAGAAGAAGGTAATCAGCAGATTCAATATGCTTTATCTGCTCATTTTCATGAAAAGAAGGAGGCCTCTAAGGGGTGAGGATGAAAAATTAGACAAGGAGGTGTTACCTCAGTGGATCAAAAGCAAAATTTTGATATGTTGAACTACAAAGATGTGGAGAAGTTCAGTTCAACATCCAATTGCTATGTCAGTGGTGGAAAGGCCAAATATTGTGCAAACAATGACTCTCATCCAGCTAGTGAGGCAATGGTCAAAGCAAAATATGGTGATGTCATTTGTATTTCATCAACCTCCCTGGGCACAATTCACCTCCAATAGTTGATTGAAAGCCTTATTTTGAAGTGGACTACAAACATCTTGCTATCCAAAGTTATTCTTTTTGTTTTGGAACAAACAATTTTATGTAATATGACCATTATGGGAGTGTGTTAGAGATAATGGTCATGATTAGGACTTAGGAGTATTGTGGATGTCTGATAAAGGCTTAGTTAGAGACTTTATAATAAAGTGATGTAATCATGACTTATTAAATGCAGTCATTAAAAGATTATGTATTTGGGAGTTACATAACATATTCTTCTCTCTCCTACTATCTAATAAGATAGTGAATCATCAAGTAATCAAGTAACCTATCCTCTCTCTCACTCTATGTGCATTCTCGGCTATGTTCTTGTGTGTGTCAATCCGACAAAATTGATGCAAGAGTTGGCAAAAACAGCTTGACTAATGACTTTAAATACCATTGACTATAGAAGCCATCTGAAGTTCAAGCCTCTAAAGATATTTCTAGATGAGGCTAGTGTCAAACAAATGTGTTTGGATATGGTGCAAGTTAAAAATGGTAGGCCATTAGTGATATTTGTTATTAAGGGTTTTTATATCTAGCACCTTTGCATGTTATCATTAAGGGATAAGGTCTTTCAAGGATGTTGTAATCTACCACTTCTTCACAGCTACATTGATTTAAATATATCTCCTAACCTTTTACCATTGCACTGTCCACTTTTATAATACTGTAACCTCAATATAACTTCAGTTCCTTCAAAAGCATATAACAATGAGGCCCACATTCTAGTTGCAATCATTCAGAAAGATTGAGAATGGTTCAATCAACCATCCATTTTGTAGTAATTCAAAATAATAGAATTCATGGCAAAAGTGCAAAATAAAATACCTGAGATATAATTGGCCGCCCAACCCGCCATGTCATTTTGCTCTCTTTGACTTATTGTTATCCTCCCAAACCAGAACTTGGAGTGAGATCTTGAAACAAAATTAATCTTAAGTTCAGCCCCTTTATTCAATATACCTGCAAAATGTCGAACCATTAATAGGTGGACCTGTTGTCTATGAAGCAACTTAGAAATTAACAATAATAATTTGGAAAATGCACAGTCAAATTTCAAACTAATAGTGTGAAATTAAAGAATGCTTAATAAGGCAGAAAGACAGCGAGATCATCCCCTTTGTCCCCTATAGCATTAACAATATCGTCAAACTTCATTACAATAGTTATAATTTATACTCATATGTTTGGATAAGTAATAGCCTTGTTCTGAGTCCACTTTCACGGACACGCGTGCACATACAGTCAAAGTGCTAACTTAATTTCACATCTAGAGCATGCAGATGTACACCAATCAATAATACAACTATAGATAATTCTCAAAGGTGTACATGACTTCTAAAGACGTTGCTATTCAATAAATGTTGTTTTTGGAATAGTCGATCAGTTATAGAAGGATCATTATGAAATGATTTTAAGCTTTTCTTTCCAACCTTACACATATCTCCTTGTACATAAAATTAGCTTTCGATTTTAAAACAGCAGAAATGTCTGCTACCTTCAATCAATCTTCCACTATTCATATGACCAAATGGTATTACAGCAAACAAAAACAGATCAATTCTCAGGATAACTACTGGCATAGAAACTTTGACTCCCTTTTACATTAGCCCACAGTTTTCTTTTGGCAGCCTGCTACTGCCGAAATTTGCTCTATATGATCATTTGAGAAAGGATACTATCAAGAACAATTGTGTGGGGACTTAAAATGATGATTCTATGAACATTGAACTCATTACCACTTAGTAAAAGGAAACATATAAATGCTAACCTATAACCACTCGACCAAACTGTATCCTTAAGCCAGACATAAGCCTCAGCAAAACTACAGAACAATCTCTACTCCATTCTCATATCAAGAAATGCCTATACAATGGAAGTAAACTTCAATTTATGCCAAAAAATGTGCTAACAAAATCACCATATAAAGCAGCTATGCATGCTATGAATATATCAACATCATTGACAAACCCCTGTTTCCAATCTCCCAATATATACATGCTAACTAAATTGCAGAGAAATACCTATGTATTTGACCTCTTTCAATAGAAATATTACCGACTTGGATAAAAAAATTGCTTTCCAGCATTTTTTAGTTTCAGGCTCTACTTTAGATCTAAACAATCAGTAAGGTGAGGTACCTGGATAATCCTAGTCTCCCTTATATGACTGGGCTCTAGGAAGGAAACCAAGGTCTTAAAACAATGCTCTCAGGCCAATTGCATTCACTCGAAGGACTAATGGAGCTTCTTGAAGTGTTCTATTCAATTCTTCCTAATTAAGCATGCATTTTACGATGATGAATATACACTGGAAATGCTTCACATTTTTCAAGCAGTGGATCTACTAAATTTAGCAATAGGTTAAGAGCTGGCCTCATATGATGGATGACTTTCACATGCTAAGTCCTCCACATATATAGACCTTTCATATGATAAATACTTTTGAAGTTGGTATATCATGCTAGTGAACTGGAGTGATTGCACTAAGAGAAGCAAGGTGCAATTTAAAATAGATGAGATGTGTAACATCTGTGTTTGTTGGACACCTAATCCTCAATGGGTTAGTGTGGAAGCCGAATGGACAAAGCAGTCCAAGGGACCTTGGGATGTGAATCCCAACGGACACATAATGTACCATAAATATACATCATTTGTGAATAAAAAAGTATTGCATGCTTTATCTTTCCTATTTGTTCTCGCTCACCATGTGTGTTTAACATGATATCAGAGCAGGCAATTGCTGGTCCTGCTCCAATTTGAGCCACTTGTTTTGTGGTCTCTATATATGTCAGTTCTGCATTACCTGACCTCTGCCGCACTACACATCTGTTTCTATGTTTACCATATACCAGTTATAAAACCTGCGCCCTGCTCTTCTGTTGCGCTGTCATCCTGACCTGACATTGAAACGTTTGAGCGCTGTTCTGACCACCGCCTCTGTCCTTCCAGCGCTGCTCTGCCTCTGTCCGTCCAGCGCTGCACTGCCTCTGTCCTGCCTTCTGCTCTCTATCCACTACTTTCTGACATGGTGAACGTTTCATACATTCCTTGTGAGGTTTCTGAAGGCGGCTGATCCTGATAAAGTGGTAAACGATTCTTTTATATTGTCAGAACAATCCTGAAGCATTTTGAAAGCAGATTTTAACGCCCGAGGCTAAATATTTTTTTTGTAAGCTAAATTCTTCAGTGTTTTGAATGAATGGGATGATTGTATGAAGTCGAGAGCTACACATTTCTTATCGCCTTTTTTGACAATATATAGAATTGATAGAATTGTAGCAAAACAGGCGAAACTGAATTTGAAATGTTACAGCTTAAAACAGAGCAGCAAGTCCTGTTGTGTAACTGATATTTAGCACTGGTTGTAAGGTTTGGTCAATATGCAGTGTGTATGTTAATGATAAATTTGGAGAAATCAGATATTCGGTATGTGCTTCTTGTGTTGCGTTGAGCTCTGCGTTTTGAAGACCGACAGCTTACTTTAAAGTTCCATTGTTGCTCGTATAACACGCTGGTGTGGTGCTCCTCTTCGTGCCTTCTATACGCAGCAGCTTACTTTAAAGTTGCGATGATGGGTTATGGGACCACATGTTGGAACCCGCGACTTATTCCTCCAACCAAAGGTTTCGCACCAACTACCGACCACAGTGCCAACAATACGTTGAACGCTGGTATGGTTTTGTCTTAGCGTAGAACACATGAGAAAAATGTTACAAATGTTTGAACGCTGCTAACTGAACGCTGAACGCTGGAGGCCTGACAGTTGTGACATCTATCCTGCTTCCGATAATTTCAATTTTTGTGTGGTGAAATGAATTCATCAATTCACTCGACATTTAAAAGTTGAGCAGGTGCTGCACGATGATAACCTTAGTTGGAGTGGTGAAAAATTGGTGTGACTGAGAAAACTTGTTTAAACCAAGTCCACGAATATTTTTTTCGTCCCTTCTATTAATCCCCAAGTGAATTCACAGCGTCATAGAAGCCACTAATCTATGGTTTGATCCAAAGTTTAAACATAATAGAGATATGGGCTAAAGTCGGGTCCGCTTGAAAATTTATTACTGATACTTGGTAGTGGCATAGAATATAAAATAGTTCAGATTCCACGCTGGAGTTGCAGCCCGCTCAACTTCGAACTAATCGTGTGATTGCGGGAGGTGCAGATTGAAGCGGGAGCTCGGTAATCAGTTCAATTGAATGTATGCAATGTGCTTCAAGGATTTCTAGGAAATCTGTTTTACCCTAAGAGATTTTGGAGCTGTTCATATGAAGTGCTTCATCTCTCTCTGTATAGAAGCTGAAAATACTTTACCGGGGTTTTGGCAAGGGAAATATATCTGCCTTATTATTTTTATATTCACTTGGGACCAATTTCTACCAGTCTTGAAGGCTACCTTAAATAGCTGGGACTCTTTATCGACTGTGAGTTATTGTACAGTCAACGGGCCAATATTCAGTCAGGCACTTTAATTAGTTCCAGAGAAATTGCATTAATATCTTATCTGCCTTTCGAAAGTGTCTATTAGAAACGTATAATGCTTTTGTTGAAAAATAAATAAACGCTGGTCATGAAATGGAAGGTAGCCACAGTATGAAACAGAAATGGGTAAAGTCGAAGATTGGCAGTGTTAAATGTTGAATGAGGAATGCGAAAAGAAAGTGGCAAGATCAGAGAACACTGATTCGTACCCCAGTCAAGGCATATGAGCATTCAAGTCCTGTCCATGACAGTGTTATAATTATTGAAGTTTTGATAGCAAGTTTGCAGTTGCTATTGCCCCAGTTGTGGTATTAAAACTCATTATAGTCTCTGTCTACATATATATGCATTGATTCCCTGATTCATTTGCTGCACATTTATACAAGACATTGCTGTGTACTATACGTGGATATTACTTTTCTGCATTAAGTAATAATTGTGATCAGTTTTTAAGTGACATTGAAGAAAAATGGCCAGAATCAGTGAAGTATTAGAGTTCATGAAAACTATTATACAATCTACTGTTGATGACACATTACAAATCAGCATAGAATCTCTCTCAGAAATTCAGACATGTCTGCAAAATGCACAAGAAAATATTGAGTTTTTGCAGCTTGAGACAAAGCTACAGCAAGAAGAATTAAAACAGAGAAGT
>APFE031411553.1:0-42593 GCA_000404065.3 Pinus taeda
TTTAAAAAAATAAAAAATAAAATTATAATCTCCAAATGTCTTGATAAATTAATTATGGTTTTTTTACTCAAATTTATGGATTTCCCATAATTAGTATTTTCTTTTCCAAAAAAAATTTGCCATTACTTTTCGAGCTTTTACTAACCATGGAATCACTGATTTAAAAAACAAAAACAACAACATTGAATATTACACTTCATATTTTCCCCTTACTCTTTCTTCATATTTTTCCCCATTTTTATTATTAAATGGATTTGGTTCAATAATTTTCCTCAATAATCCTTACCTATATTATATATTTTCACAATTCAATTTTAAATTATGATGCAATATAAATAATAAAATTTAAATCCACACTACAATAAATAAATAAGATTTCTTTTTTGTTTTCACATTTAATCATAACTAAAAAATAAAATAATTTTTTTTTTAGAATCTGCACTCACTACATGTGTGATTATAATATAATGTGTGTTGGTGTTGTAGATATATAATATATAATATAATATATAATATATATATATATATAATATATTATACTATTTTTAATAATTTAATATTCTAGACATGTAATTTTTATATTAGATATTAATTAATAGAGAATTATTGCCACAGGATTAAGACGACACAGATACTTCATAATTAATTGTTATGTTCAACATAGGAATTTACCATAGATTATTTATTTTCCTGAAGTAGATGAATATTAAATTATAAAATAAATTAATAAATAGTTTTACTAATTAGTTTTTTTTTAATTTCTTTTATTTATATTGTATACATACATTATTTAATATAAAGATACTAGACATTGTAATTTCTCCTCATTTCGTCTCATAAGGTAAAGATAGAATAAAATGTGCATAAACAAATTTGAATAAACTCTTAACTTTTATAATAAATGATGATGTCAGGGCTAATATTTCATCCAAAATTATTTATGCACCTGTCTCTATTTTGCTCCAAAGTTATCTAGTCTATTAATTACTTTTGTTACTTCCCTTTGTCATATTCAATGTGTTTCATTATTAAATTTATGAATTTGTTCAAGCATTCAATAATTGCTATTGATTACTTTTTACATAAGAAGTAGGTATTAAAGAGCAATGCATATTACACTTGTTGGAATATAGTCACAATAGTATATTAATATTTTGTTCAATATTAATTAGTTAAAAATTCATAATAATAATAGTAATAAAATTTTATTTCCAGACTACTTGATGGAAAATAATAAAGTACATTTACAATTTACGTTGATCAAGATGTCATCATGTTTATTACATGAATAACATTTACATGTTGACTTGAAAGAAATATTTACAAAATATAATTATCTTAATGTGTAGCCAAATATAGATATTGACAAATATATATATATATGAAAGCAAGAGATATAGATATAGAAAAATATGTGTCTTGGAGAGAAAGAAAAAGTTTTGATGGGTTTATTTAATATAAATATTATTATATCTAAAATGAGAGATGCCAAATTTACACAAAAACATATTATAAATATGATACTTATATAGATATAATATTATTCTTTTTTCCATTAGTTCAGACTAAAATATTTGATTCCTTTTAGTGTTTAGTAGATCTAGAGTTAAGATAGATTTATACTAGTAACTTAAGAAGTTATCTAACTAATATTTGATTCCTTTTAGTGTTTAGTAGATCTAGAGTTAAGATAGATTTATACTAGTAACTTAAGAAGTTATCTAACTAATATTTGATTCCTTTTAGTGTTTAGTAGATCTAGAGTTAAGATAGATTTATACTAGTAACTTAAGAAGTTATCTAACTAATATTTGATTCCTTTTAGTGTTTAGTAGATCTAGAGTTAAGATAGATTTATACTAGTAACTTAAGAAGTTATCTAACTAATATATAAAACGTTCTTGTCTATGCGACAAAAAACTCTCTCCATGGAATGATTTGACTACTTAATTTATAAAGCTATATATTTGCATATGTTTATCTATTGAACATAAAATGATAGATAAAAAACTTATGTGCTTAGAATATCAAAACTTAAACCGGATGTAGATTGATTTATTTCGACGAGAGGTGCACTCCACCCAATATGGTAGAGATGTTGTAATGTAATGTTTAACATTTTGACTAAGTCAAATTACATCAAAATAAAAATAAAATTTAATTTTAGAAATAAAATTAAATAAAAAGATTAATGCAATGTAAACATTTTAACTTGGTCAAAAAAAAGTAATGAAATAAAAATAGCACTATAAAAAGTAAATAAAAATAAAAATGGCCCATGGTATTGACCCATGGTATTGAGAACTCATAGTATTCATATGGAATATAGTTTACTTAAAGGGGGAATTAAACTAGTCTAGATCCATCTTAACTTCATATGTATCTATAAGCGTTGAGAGAGATCAAATCTCTTGATATGCAAACCTCTTTTAGAGTGAAGAGAGATTTGATCCCTCTCAAATCTATTGATATGCAAACCTCTTTTAGAGTGAAGAGAGATTTGATCCCTCTCAAATCTCATGATATGCAAACCTCTTTTAGAGTGAAGAGAGATTTGATCCCTCTCGACTTGGTAGATCCAAAATTAAGATGGATCTAGGTTGGTTTTATTGTCATATATAATGGTTTTTTTTTTCATTTTTAAATTACACATTTCTCTTTTTATTTTTTCATTTTAGTTATGTTACACATCTCATTTCTATCAAGTTATAGATTGCATCTTCTTCTAAGAACCGGAGGTGGCACTCTTTTAAACAGACCTCATACTACACTGGCATGTGAGGGCTTGGGCATGTAAGCAGTCAACTGTTGGAGGCTTGATTGAAGATTGATCTAAAGTATTGAACCCATGATTGTTGAAGCTTTGTGAAGATATCCTTGGAGCAACCTATTGAAGATAGTTTGGGCTTTGCTTGACACATCACCAAAGCATTATTGCAAGATCTTTGAAGTCTTGGTAAAGCTGCTTGAAAAGGATCACAATAGAGCAGCGCTTGAACCCTTGAAGAGGCCTATAGTAGTAAATTGTGAACCACTTGAAGATTTGTTTGGTGCAGAACTTGGGTTGCCTTTAAAGACACCTTGAAGGATACTTGAATATATTTCTTGAATATATTTGTAAGACTTGTAGAAGTTGGTCTTGGAGATATTATTGGAGACCATGATGCATTGTTGAAGGCCCTCATGTTGTGACCTTGGAATAAATTGTTTGGGTGACATGAAGAGCAGTGGTGACACCTTCTAAGAAGACAAAGTTGTCATTGACAAGGTAAGTGCTTTGAAGATCGATTGAGGGCATTATTGAAGACGAATGTGAAGACTTTGTCAGGGCTGGTTGTAGAAGATATTGGGAGCCTTGAAGTGCCCTTGAATATATATTGAAGAATCAGAATCATGGGTTGGATCCCTAAAGGATGGGAGTCCTCAAGAAGACCAAGTTGGAGCCTGTACCGGAGATAGGGTTGGAGCCCTAGAGGTTGGAGCCTCGTGAAGTCCAAGTCGGTACTTAGAAAAGTACAGGTGGATCCTGGTGGATTGAATATTGGTGTCTTCATCTAGGGTTGGAGCCCTAATTATTATTGTACTTGATTCATTGTAAAGAGGATTGGAGTCCTCATCATTGATTAATAAAATTATTATTCTATCATCATTCATTTTGTGTTCTAATTATAAGTGATCTTAACTGGTAAAAATAACAATTGAAAAGAAATATTGATTCAGCCTCCCTCTTAGTATTTCCAACATGGTTACTTCATAAGAAATGGTTGGCCATAGTTCCTGGAATCGTGAGGTGATCTAGTCGACCTACTCATGGATTTGTTTCTTGTCTTGGCAAAGCTGGTACTGTTTAGTTGTGAGTGCAACAATTTGTTGTTGTTGCTTCTCATGGTCGACAACGAGGTCATAGTGTAGCTGTGTGACCCTTTGTGCGTCTTATTGAATAAAAATGAACAACTCAACTGTGGGCCAACTTTGAAGATGATTCTGCTACATGGTGGATGGATCGGGAAATCGGCTCTGCAGGGGATGCTCACTAGCGATGGACTTGTATGAGTGTCCGTCAGGAGAGGTAATTTCTGTGATGGCTTTGAAAATTGAGTAGTTGTCTGGATGGAAATGGGGTGTGATTAAACAGGGGGAATTAAAGGAAATGGGAGTGTGGTGGGCTCAAAAATGGTAATAAGAGATTGTGGAATGATGGGCCCTATGTTCAGCAGTGGACCCAACTCTAGTAATAATGAAATCATGGAGGCGGTGAAGACTCCTCTACTCGGGACTGCCGTGGTGGACTGAATAACTAAATCAACCTCCATGCTTGTCTTTGTGCCTAGCAGTGTCCTAGAGGGTATTGTGTCTGAGAAGGTTGGAAAGGTAGATGTAGTGTGTGGGGATGGGTAGCACGAGCTCGATGATGCAACTAATGTGGAAGGTAGAACCTATTCTATGATGGGAAAGGCAATGTAGAATTAGGTTTCTTCAAGGGTGAGGTCGACAATTTGCGCTGCATGGTTCAATTTTTTCTTCTTGGCTCCGCCTGGAGGCTTGGTGATTTTCTCTTTACAAGGTTTGGGGATGGTGGGTTTAGATTGCGAATGGATCCCTACAACTTGCATTGCAAGAACAAGAGGGGTGGTAACTAGATGATCCTATTGTGTTAAATATTGAGACTCAACAGAGTTGGAAATTGAACCTGATGATATGATGATATTTGTGATGGTATCCTGCAAGGAGATCATGTGCTTCTTCAATTGTGAGAAGACCGATTTCAACTCATGTTCGTCTATTCGCTTCCTAGACTTCGCAAATGTTTGCCATGATAGTGGCGATGGCACCATCCCGTCAAATAAATACAAACACCTTCCTTCTCTAATTTCCCCTATGAATCCCGGCCATGACCCGGTGTCTGCGTGGAAAGCTTCGGATGATAGCACAAATTTATGAGCCCACACCTGGAAGGTATGCGAGTGAACACAGTGTGGCCTTACAAAGGTTCCCATGAATAAACCCGAACCAAATTGCTGTTGAATTACTTCGAGCATATTTACATACAAGCCGCCAAAATAAGCCTCATTTATCTCTTTGATGCTCGGTGAAGAAATTCTCACTGTAGATTAACCTGATAATGCAATACAACTAAAGAAAAATACTTAATCTACTTCTACAATCAAACTTGCGGAAGCTTGATAGATTTGAGCAAGATCAAGCAGAACACATATAACCAGAAGCAAAATCAATGCACATGAAACATAGAAGAATACTCTGGGGAAAGCCGCAGCTAAAAACCTCGCTATCTGTATTATCATACAAGTGAAAATATCTCAGGATTACACACAACTTTATCTCTCACAACTAGCTAGCTCTCAGTACAATCCTCACAGATGCTCATAGGCAAAGTGGACTTCTCATTAAGTCCTCCACACTGCCCTCCAAGCTCCTATTTCCTAGCGCATTTTTCCTAGGTGATCCAGCTATTACCATGTGTAACATTGATCACTCACACTGATCTTACACCCTGTAAAACTGTGCAAATCTCAAGGAATGAATTCCTTCTGCATGCAAGAGTTTTCCTTATAGGAAAATTCTAGCAACTGATAGTACACTGTCCTTGTCTTTAATCTCAACTGGGTCTTTGTATGAATAGAAATGCATGAGTTATTTATGAGATAATATTCAGTTATTTGGAGTACTCTAGTTTGATGCATGCATGCATTAACTGACTGAACTCACAATTAGTTCCTCAAACTGTTTGGAACTAATTTAACTGGACATAACTCAGTTAACTGAACTAACTAATTACAACTCAAATACAACTCATCCTTACCTCCTTAATTAAGGGATAATCTCCTTAATTTAAGGGATAACTATTGCATGACTTCACAAAGACTTCTAGCTTGAATTTATCCAAATAATTAATCAAATATGAATTAATTAATTATTTTTTCAAACAACTGGTTAAACTAAATTCGAATTTTAATTCAAGGACAAATTAAAATCGGAATATTCTTGTTGCCACATTTCAACACTCCCTCTCAACAAGAAAGGGATTATCTGCCACCCCGATCCTGTCTCTATGGAACTCGAATTTACACTTTGACAATGCCTTAGTCAAAATGTCAGCATCTTGCTCCTCAGTCGAAATATACTGCAACAACATGATCCTCCTTGCCACACAGTCTTTGAGATGATGATATCGAATGTCGATGTGGTTGGACCTGTCATGAAATACCAGATTCTCAGAAAGTTTGATACAACTTTCATTATCACAATAGATCACAATTGGATCCATCCATTGATCAAACAAACCAACTAGAATTTTCCGCATCCAGATGGCCTCACATGCTGCCTGATTTGCAGCCATGTATTCAGCCTCTTCCGATCTGATTGCAACTGACCTCTGTTTCCTGATGTAATAAGAAACTGCCACCGACCCAAGGTTGAAAAATCCACCTGATGTGCTCTTCTAATCTGATGGACTCCCTGCCCAATATACATCAATGAAGCCTTGTAGCTTCACTCCCTCTGTCCGACTGTACCATAATCCATACTGAGATGTGCCTCTGAGGTATCTCAAAACATGCTTTGCCGCCTTCCAAAACATCTTGGTACGCTGAACCATAGCTTGACTCAACTGTTTCACCACATAGCACAAATCTGGTCATGTGTTCACTAAGTACATCAGTGAACCCACAAGCTGCCTATACACAGTAGCCTCTACTACTTCTCCTGAAGTAGCATCCTCCTTCCTCCAGTTACCTGCTAGAGGAGTCTGCATTGGCTTGCACTTCTCCATGTGGAATCTCCTAATTATCTCATTGGCATACTTGCCCTGAGACACAAACAACTCCCCATCCTTCTGCCATACTTCCATGCCAAGGAAGTAATGCATGAGACCCATGCCTTTCATCTTGAATTCTCTTGCAAGGTCCTCCTTGCAAGACATGATCAACTGATCATCACCTGTCAATATGAGATCATCAACATAAAGTACAATGATTAACTTCTTACCTTTCACCATGATGTGGTATAGGTTCGCATCCGCTTCACTCTTTGTGAAGCCCAACACGATGAAGTAGTTGTCAATGCTGGTGTACCAAGCACGAGGTGCTTGCTTCAGCCTGTACAAAGCTCTCTTGAGTTGGCACACATGCGACTCATGATCGAAGGTTTCAAAACATTGTGGCTGCTCTATGTACACCTCTTCCTCAATTATGCCATTGAGGAATGCAGTCTTCACATCCATCTGATGGATCTTCCAACCCATATATGTTGATAGTGCCAACATCGATCTAATAGATGAGTACCTTGCTACAGGAAAAAAAGTCCCATCATAGTCGATACCCTCGACCTGTGAGAAACCATGGGCAATAAATCTTGCCTTATGTTTCTCCACACTACCATCAGCAGTTTGCTTTACCTTGTAAAGCTAACGGGAACTCACAACTGACTTGTTCTTCGGTCTTGGAACCACATCCCAAAAATTGTTCTGAACTATGGAGTCATACTCCTCCACCATAGCATCAACCCAAATCGGCTGTTGCACTGCTTCCACAAAGGAAGATGGCTCAGTCTCAACACATTTCCCAATAACGGCCATGTATCCAGTGTACCTCTCAGGTGACCTCCTCTGCCAATGCGGAGAAGATGGTTCTCCCACATTCTCTCTTGCATCCGACAATAATATGCTAGCTTCTCTTATGTGCTTCCGTCCATCTCTAGAAGACTCTACTTGAGTGGATGTCACCACTCCTGGAACCTTAACATGCGGCTGCTCCGCATCAGTCTAAGGCTGCTCCTCCTTAGGAACCAAAAGTTCCTCAACAACCTGTAGTTGGAGCTCCCTCTCAAGGGAAACTTGCATGGCCTTCTACTCATCAAACTTGAGATCTTTGTGAAACACTCTCCTCCAACTGGTAGGCAAGTACACCCGATAGTTGTGGGGTGTATCAGTGTACCCCACAAGTATCCCCAACTCAGCTTTCAGCTCAAGCTTCTTCTGTGCATCCTTTGTCACATGGAAATATACCGATGAGCCAAATATCCTGAAGTGACCCACATCTGGTCTCTTACCAGAGAAAGCTTCCTCTGGTTTTTTCATCCCAAGTATGCGCTGCGAGTTTCTATTCTTCAAATAGACCGTTGTTTTGCATGCCTCAGCCCACAAATGAAGTGGTAGGCCTTGGTCATGCAACATCACCCGATCTGCCCCTACAATCGTTCTGTTCTCCCTCTCGGCCACCCCATTCTTCTGTGGTTTATGGGGTGCCGTCAACTCCCGTTTAATTCCTTCCACTACACAGAAGTCCTTAAAATATTGAGAGGCATACTCTCCACCATTGTCACTTCTCAAGGCCTTGATCTTCTTCCCTGACTCTTTCTCAACTAAAGCTTCAAACTCACAAAACTTTGAGAAGATTTGGTCCTTCTTCTGCATGAAATAAATCCAGCATTTAGGAGAAAAATCATCAATGAAAATCACATAATACCTTTCCTTCGCAGTGGATGCTGTCGAGAATGGTCCACACAAATCAGTATGAACTCACTCTAAGATTGCTTTTTCTCGACTGTCTCGATCATGAAAGGAAGACTTGGCGTACTTTCCCAAGGTACAACATTTTCATGTGTCAACATGCGCAATTTTATCTTTGGGAAGTCCGGTAGATATATGCTGCATTATCTTCAAGGCCCCATGATGCAAATGGCCCAACCACTTGTGCCATAACTCGCCAATGTCTTGGCTTTATACCAATTCTGCTTTCGAACTCAATGCAACATAATCATCTACCTCTAGTTTATAGAGATTCTTCACTTGAATCCTAATCCTCTTGGTCTGACCTGTGGCTATGTGTCTTAGGAACGCCTTTCCTTTACTGAAGACAACATCGTAGCCTTTGTCCTCCAACATCATGACTGATACCAAGTTCTTCTTTAGTCCAGGCACATACTTCACATCAGTCAAGGTGAGAGGAGCTCCATGCTCCCTCTGAAAAGAAATCGTGCCTTCTCCTGAAACCCAGTACTTTCTGTCATCACCCATCTCTATGCACTCTTGAGTTCTTTCTCCTCCAAGGTACTGAATAAACTTTTTATCGCCGATCATGTGGAATGAGGCTCCACTGTCAAGATACCAAACACAACCCACCATCGATGAAACCATGCATGCGATGAGGGTGAAGTCCATTTTGAACTGAGAGGCTAATGCCTCACCTTCCGATCCTTTTGAGGATCCCTTCTTGGACTTCTTCGATGGAATTAGTTGCATAATGTCCCATATCATGACAATTAAAGCATCTCACTTTAGATTTGTCACCCTTCTTCCCTCTGTTAGCGCTTGAAATTTCACCTCAGGCTGAAAAAGGTAAACTCCAAGGCAACATCAAACCACTTAGCCTCGTAGCTAGCCCTACGGGGCAAGAGAGGGCTCTCTCCGGTCTATCTCGGCAAAGATCTTCAACGGGCAAAGATAACCAATAAATAACACTGATTTTAGGCTAGTAAACTGATAAAAAGTTTGATTTGGGATTTTTAGGGTTTTGGTGGAAAATTGGGGAAAGGCAATTTTGGGTGCGGGGATTGGACACAATTTTTGCAGGGGGTTCTTTGGGGCGATGTAGGAGATTGTATTGATGCCTTTAAAGGATTTGGATGGATGAGAATGACTGGTGAGGAGCTAAGGAGAGCAATAAATCACCTTGAATTCTCCTTAAACAGCTGAAAACATTGATATTAAGCAAACTTAAAGGCAGAGCATAGCAACCATGAATTCTACCTTAACACTTCATTTGCCTAATTTGCGGAAGAAAAAGTAAGAAGATGATTCACATAAAAAACTTACAAGTACAAATAGAAACACACCATCAATACATGTAACCACAGGAATCCCAAAAAGGACTGCAAAACCCTGGTCTTTCTTCCTTTGCCAAAAATGCAGAGATACAATGAGCAATACAATAGAAGCTTTCTCCCTCAAAAGTCCAACCATGAAAATGACCAAGAAAGTACATAATATAGGCAAGCTAACATATTTCCTTGCCTCTAGGGGTCGAGCTCACTATCCTAGGAGCTGTTTCAACCAATTCCAAACTGAGCACTGAAAACTAGGCAGTCCAAACAATTCCTCTATGAGCTAGGGAACAATTCATTCATTAAATTTTTGCTATCTTAGAATAATCTCTAGAAGAGTAAATGAGTGTCAATATCATAATTACATCATTACATCAAGGAGGATCAAAATCCACTCCAAAAAGTCAAACCTAGTCAAAACTGCGTTTTGCTGAGCTGTAGGTGCATTTCTGTGAAAATTGCCCAACGGGTCGCGCCCTGGTTCTGAACAGGTCGCGCGCCTTTGGACCAGTTTTTGAGGCATTTACAGGTGTCCAAATGAGGCAAAAGTGGGCTTTTTAGAAAGGTCTGGATGTCTACTTTCCAACCCAAGTAGAATTTCTGAATTTGGTGTCCATTTGCCCCTCCCAAATGGCAATCTCCCAAGATTGCTTCCTGTGTGTCAAAAAGGTGGCAGAAAGTCATTTTTTGCTTGTTTTTTGACCTTCTGGAGGCTCAAAACTTGGTGAAATTTCTTGATACTTGCTGAGCAAGTGTATTTTGTCCTGACAAATCCAAAAATGCAAAATTTTCCTGAAATGGACCTCCCCAACGAAAGGGTCGCGCGCGACGCGTTGAGGGCAAAAACCTGTGTGTGGCACAAAAAATTCACAATTGACAACATTTTCTCCAAATTTCTTGAAATTTAGGCTGGGAGTCCCCAATAAAGTACCATGCTCAGTCAAAGAGGCTTTGGCCAAAGGAGTGGATTGGGCCTTTTCCGTCGTTTTAGTGCCTTGGCCAACCTCCTTGGATCTAGCGATTGTAATTTTGACATTTCTCTAAAACCATGACACCTGTGCAAAAAGTGAAGGAGGTTTTTCTTCTTTGGAATGTTGTGGACAAAAACCTCTCTCAGTTTTCCCAAATTCATCTTGTATTGCTCTGAAACACCATTTGAGTGAAACTTATCCCGATGTGTGAAACAAGGAAGTTTGTCGAAATGAAGTGAAATAAAGGGGATAAGGGGCTTCTAAATTCTTGGGGAAATTTTTGGAAGTAGGGAGGGATGTTAGGAAGTAGGGGAAAGTGGAATATCATATATTGAGTGAGGGGAAGGGGTCCAAAAGGGCAAAACACAGGCCCAACCTAGAAAATTGCCAGGTTGTAGCTAGAAACTAGGGTTTGTGCGAAAATGAGGAATTTGGGGAATCTCAGTGATGGGAAGCATTTGGTAAGGTACTTTAAGGATAGGGGAAGGTGTATGAACATCAGGAAACAAGTTTTGTCGATGATTTGACCGTCCAAGAGAAATTTCCTTCAAAACCCTAGGAGAGGGAAATGACCTTACCTAGGCGCAACTGAAGCATGAACAAGGTGTAAAATGACTCATTAGACACTGAGATGATAATGAAAACCCTATGAATGATGATAGAATCAGCTGAATGATGACATGGATGGGTCTTTGGGCAACTTTGAAAAGAGTGAGAGCAAACCCTAGACCTAATGCCTAGTGACCAAATTTTGCTTGAAGACTCACTGAAATGACAAAATTTGACCTTGACACTTCAAAATCACTTTGTAAGAGCATATTTGATCACTGGAGGAAGGCTGGAAAGGCTGAAACTAACATTGGCTCCAATGGGGATGGTAGCTCCTTGGAGGTGCCAAGAACCTCAGACCTCTGGGAGAGCAGACAGTGCCTCCATCCATTGGGCAATGGAGTCCATTATTTCAACAAATCAACACAACTAAAGACTTATTCGACAAACTTCAAACGAAACTGTAATGAAGCTGGAACAAAATGCTGCCTTTTGGATGCTTATTTATTTACAACATCTACCCTAATCTGTTGTACAAACAATAGATCAGGTAATACTAAAATGCTAGATTAACCATTCAAGTAAACCTGAAAATGATGTCACTTTAGAATGCTTCCACCAGGATGGAGATGTTATTGCTGGCAGCCCTTCATGCACGTAATGAGCCTGGTCACGGAAAATACAGCCTGATCAATCAATCAAACTGTAAAACGAGTCCATGTATGCTGCAATAGGATCACGGAAGCCGGACTCTGTTGGCTGCCCCAACTCTGCAATACATACTTCCAGCTGCACATTGTCAATGTAAACATATGTAGGCAATTCTATGAGTTCTTGTTTCAATGAAGGAAGGATTTCCAAGAACTTTTTGGGATCTCGAAAATCATATGACTGGATCTGCTCATCTAAATCTTGAATCTCCTTTTCGATTCTTTCAACAATTAACTCGCAAAATTTAGTTTTGAACCGAGGGAACTTTAGAGATTTCAAACATTGAAGCAAGGCACTGAAAACATCTTCATCAAATTTAGCATATGCTAACTCATTTCTTATTTCTTCTACAACTTCACACAGGGTAAGGTTTGCCACATACCCTACCATTGCATGAATGAATCAACAAGCACTGGAATGTCTGTATTGAATTGGAGTCGCCAGGTGAATGGTTCAGCCTGCATATATGTCTGATTGTTGTCCACCATCAGCATCAGATCTGCAATTTGATTTTATGTACTGGGACAAGACAATCAACAAGTCGAATGTTCTCCCCAGTATGGTCGCCAGTATGTTAGCGCTTGAAATTTCACCTCAGGCTGAAAAAGGCGAAACTCAAGGTAACATCAAACCATGTAGCCTCATAGCTAGCCCTACGGGGCAGGAGAGGGCTCTCTCCGGTCTATCTCGGTAAAGATCTTCAATGGGCGAGATAACCAATGTGGAAACACTGATTTTAGGCTAGTAAACTAATAAAAAAAAGGGTTTTTAATAAAATGACGGGGTGTTTCTGGGCTGCATGGGCAAAGTAACAGCTTGAGCAGAGAAATATAATCAAGAACACAGATTATCCCCTGAGGCAAGGTAGGCAAGAAATTTAACATCAAATTGAGATTAAATGGAATGGAAAGATTGGTGAGGAGC
Source organism: Pinus taeda (assembly GCA_000404065.3). NCBI lineage: Eukaryota > Viridiplantae > Streptophyta > Pinopsida > Pinales > Pinaceae > Pinus > Pinus taeda. Next base: position 12,996 of record APFE031411553.1, read on the forward strand.
TGACAAGGGCATAGAAGATGAATCCTTGTCAAACAGAATAAAAAATTGAATATGAACAAACTTATAGGCAGAGCATAAAATATTATGAATTCTACCTAAACACTTCATTTGTTCAATTAGAAATGATCATGGAGCGAAATGAAAACATCACAGGTTACATATGAAATAGAAGGAAAACTTATGCTAAATTGTCATACCACAGGAATCTCAAGGGTCGGAGCTGCATTTTTTGATTAAAATCTCTGTCAATGACTGTACAATAGAAGCTCTCTTTTCTCTGCCAGCTCTCAGAAACTCTCTCTCCCCTGGCAATCTTTTTAGCTGGTTATACTCTTCTACAATCAAGAAAAGGTTCTGCCCGATCATCCACCTATCGAGAAAAACTTTGACAAACTGCTGGAAATCTGAAATGCTTGCATCAGGCAGCGCTTTGAACCAACTCTTGACTTTGGCTTGCAAAGAAAGAGCAAAAAGCCTTATACTGACATCTTCTGCATCAACGTCAAAAAGGTCTAGAAAATTCTCAACATTCGGCACATGTTGCTCAGCGTTGACATCCTTACTTTCACCATCAAACCTTGGCAAGTATAGATCATACTTTTTGGGGAAAGCATGACCAGTTTTGACTTGAGATGGGATTTTTCACCCTCTTTGATGTAATTAATGTATTTTCATGTTGACATGACATTTATTTACATATTCTAGAAGATTCATTCATGAAATAGCAAACACTTAAATGAATGAATTGGTTTCCTATCTTATAGAGACAAGTTGTTTTGACTGCCTAGTTTGTAGTGCTAAGTTTAGAAGTGGTTCAAACAGCGCCTAGGATAGTGAGCTCGACCCATGGAGGCAGGGAAAGAGGTTAGATGGCCTATATTATGTATTTTCTTAGTCATTTTCAGGGGTTGGAAGGTTGGACTCTTGAGGGAGAAACTATCATTGTATTATTTCACTGTATCTCTGCAATTTTTGGCTAAGGAAGACCAGGGTTTTGCAGTCCTTTTTGGGATTCTTGTGGTTACATGTATTGATGGTGTGTTTCTCTATGTACTTGTAAGTGTGTTATGTGAATCATTTCTTTTCTTTTCCTTCTGCACATTAAGCAAACGAAGTGTTAAAGTAAGAATTCATGACTGTCATGCTCTGCTTTTAAGTTTGTTTAATTTCAATGTTTTCTACTGTTTAAGGATAATTCAAAGTTATTGTTTTCTCTCCTTAACTCCTCACCTACCATTCCTAATCATCCACCTCAATCAAAGGCATCAATATTGTTTCCTACCTCGCCCCAAAGAACCCCCTGCAGAAACTGTGTCCAATCCCCGCACCCAAAATTGCCATCCTCTCAATTTGCCACCAAAAACCCTAAAAACTACAAATCAACCCCTTTGATCAGTTTACTAGCCTAAAATCAGTGTTACCCTATTGGTCATCATCCATTGAAGATTTTACTGAGATTGACCGGAGAGAGCCTTCTCCTGCCCCGTAGGGCTAGCTACGAGGCTAAATGGTTTGATGTTGCCTTGAGGTTTGCCTTTTTCAGCCTGAGGTGAAATTTCAAGCGCTAACAAGAGAGAAATCAGAAAACATGTTTAGAGAAAACCTAGACCACTATAGAATAGAATGTGATCTCGATGTCATTGCTACTCCCTTCTTTGATCTGTATGATCTTTATAAGTATGAAATTTCCTTTTGTATCCTAAAATGGGGACAAGATATCAAATTAAGAGCTTATCATTATATATCTTATTATAAATTTTATATATATACACATTATTTTTATGTTTTTCCTTCTAAACCCTACCTATTGGGAGCCTAGTTTTCAAGTGAGAGTTTATCCAGCTATGTCTCAAAAGTCGTTTTCACAACTAGAAGGTTTCCTTTTTTTAATTTGTGTCATAAACCAAAAAGTGGTTTTCTAATAGCACCAAGGATGGTGATGCCTGAAATCAAGTTTTTTTTTCAAAGGAATGGATAGGATATTGGCATTATAATGAAAATTTAGTTTCTGAGCTAGAACCCTTACATAGTTCATGTTCCATAATTAAAATGTGTTTAGAAAGCCAAAATATTGCTAATCTATGCTTATGACAATTTTACCAACTATTCTAAATAAATGCCTACTATATTCTCTACAATACTCCTAATAACAACCTATACTTACATAACATCAAAAAATTTCAGAGCATGGTAATTTATATGTCAAATGATGTCCCTACTTCAACAACTTCTCCTTGCAACATAATATCTCCAACCTTGTCCTGTTATTCCTGTCCCTAAACTATTTATCCTTTTTCTTCTCTAGTCCTTCATTTGCGTCAACCTCTTCCAAGGAAAAATTTACTTTTTGTCGAAGGATTCCACAACCTCTGCTATTCGGATGTACATGGCCGCTAGTTTCGTTTTGACCTCATATTGGAATTTTTCGAATTTTCTCTACAACAATTGTTATTTGGTGTCCATTAATAGTTGGTATGTCCTCCACAACACTCATTTTTTTCAGGGTATTTAGCAACCCATCTATTGATTCCAACAATATTTCCAAGAGAAAATTCATTTTGGCTTGCTCACTCCCGCATGTTGATGTCTCTGGATCCACCATGAGAAATTGGTTCTACTCCATGCTTTGTTCTCCTATATTGGCTATCCTCCAATGCTAATGATATAAACACTCATAAAAAATGTAGAGCAAGTTCAAAAGTGAAAAATTTTAGGCCATATATGTCGTCCATTGCTATTGTTTCACAACCTCAGAGCATTAAATTGCGAGCCTGCCAAATCCATTTATGAATTGTGGTTTCTTCCCTAAAATGATTGTCTTATGATGCTGAGGGAGAATAGAATTAACTCTGGATTGAACATAATTAAATGCATTAATAGGGCATAAGCACCCCTCATCATTCTATAATTGTTCCCACTTTGAATCATTGAAAGATGTGGCCACCTGAGGAGGCATGTGGCTTCTTCCTTTTCACCAGATTTTAAATAATATGGACAAGGGTATGCCTTCTTTTTTCTTGAAGTCTAAATAATTAATAGGTATCGTTGTTCCATTATTTCTAGTGTCAGATTACAAACCAAAGTCTTATCAATTGGGGATTGAACGGAAACAATGTCTTCCTCTTAACATGCTTAATCATTTATTTTTCTACATGAGCCTTTCTATGAATTATTTTAGTCAAAGAACTTGATCGTTGGTGCCATGGTAAAGGTGTATTTAATATCAACCTCTGATCCAATTCTAAGGACCCATGTTCCAACATTTCTCCTTTGTTTTCTATTGAATAAGATATTGCATTTAGTTGTTTATACACAAGAAAATTTTATTTGTGTTTAAAGTGTCGAGTTTGAAAAACTATCCTTTTCAATGTAGAGGGAAGAGCAAAGTTTTGTGACCCCTTTTCTTTTCACAAATGTTGAATTACAATCATTGAATCTCCAAAGACTAAGATCTTGGAGATTTTCCTTGTTATTGCTAATTCCAAACCCTGCCATAATGCAAGATATTCAACTTGATCATTAGATGGGTCAACCAAACCCTAAGAATATTATGTCTCTTTTTGTTCATTGGAGTGAGAAATGACCCCTCCCGTTCCTGCCAACCCTAGATTGCCTTTCGAGGCTCCATCAAAGAACAATGAAAATCGATTTATGCTTATATGCCATTCCTAGAAGTTCATTATATTTTGTCTAATACAAATTTTTCTTCTTCTAGTTGGTCATAATTTGAATCTACTAGCATGTTCTGGCAGTTTGCCCACTTTGATCCATCCCCTCTCCATAGGTGTTAGATCATCCAATTTAGAGTTTTTATATCCTGGAACAGCGACTACCTTGAATAATAGACCTGATGCCTTGTGTACCACTAACACAGGGTTTTGTTATTTTGCTTTAAATGTTTCTATGTTTTTGGCAATCCAAAAGGACCAACAGATATATTTTAGAAGAGCATCCCAACAACAAATTAGGAGGGATGCAACCTTCCTTGCCAAAGAAATTTGTTCCTCCATGTTTCAAACATGTTGACCCATGTTTCAGGGATTGCTTCTATACGTATTAACTTTGCATATGTTTATTTCCATACCACCAATCAAAAGGGATAGTGCCTAAATAGATGTGGAATGTTTTCCTTTGTAACCCTACATAGGACACATCTCAATGGGTCTTGGATATTTCTATTCCTTAAATTTTCTGTTGTTAGGATTTTTTTATGAACTAAAGCACAACAAAAGGCGTTAACTTTTGGAATCCTGTCCTTTTGCCATAACTTCTTCCACAACTTATTGGGAGTTGTTTGAGAAATCCTTTTAATGATAAGATCATATCCCTCTTTGGAAATATATATTTGATGTGGACTCATTCTCTAGGATCTTTGATCTCAGAAAATAGTGGATATTGGTGCCATTACTTTTAGATTACGGATCAGCATTTCCCATTATTGGTGAATATTTGGAGGAAGTTCGGAACACATCCAACCCTTCCAAACCCCCTAACCATCATATTTGTAAATGTCTTTCAGTTTAACAAAATCTTCATGCTGCATCCAATTTTCCAGGTCATTGATTTCTTCACATTCTTCTAGGGGTCCTTATGAGGTGTAATTATCTTTCCATGTTTTAATATGGGATCCGTTGTATGATCTCCAAGTCAAGTGCTCAGTAATTAATAGGGCCACTTCTTTACACAATTTCCAAATTTTGGAGCTTGTTCCTGTCTAGTCAACTATGTCAGCTCTAAGCAGTTGAGATCTATGGAAATGCTTTCATAGGAAGGTTGGTTTCCACCAGTCCTTGGTATCAGATAGGGGGCACGATATGATCTTTGTCCCAAGTGCAAGGTTCATGAACTATGTATCTTTAATTTCCAATCATCCTTATAATTTTGGGAGTCAAACAATATTCCATTGAACCAAATGAAACTTTTTCTCGTTATGCCTTCCCCCTTGCTAAAGAAATTTTCAAATTAGAACAATTATTAGGTTGACCGCACTCTTTGGAACTAATATGCCAAAACATAAATATATTGGAAGTGATGATAATATTAATTTAACTAGGACTATTTGACCTTCTATGTTGAGCCATTACACCCCGAGGAATGGATTTTCTTTTTGAATTTTTGGATTTTGCTCCGATCATCCAAATTTGAAGCTCCCAGTGAAATGGGAATTTCCAAATATTTGTAAAATCTCCAACCAATTTCAACTGGGAATTCAAGTACATTGGAAATCTCTCGCAGTGTTGATTTTGAGCAATTCCCATCCAAATAGTTGGCACTTTTTTTTGTTCACTAGCCCTCCTGATATATCCAAGTATAGAAATCACTTAAATCAATATGCAATTATTTTTTAATCTCTTCCTAGGAAGAGCATGTAATCTGCAAACTGGGAGTGATTTACCTTATTGATATTTGTTGCAACACTCATACACATCAATCTACCTTTGACTTTTTCTAGCTCTAAATTTCTACTTAGGCTCTATATGACCAAAATTTATAGCAAAGGGGAGAGGGTCACCCCTGTTTGAGTTCCCTTAAGGCAGTAAAGAATGGGGAAGGTCTACCATTAATAAGGGATAAATCCATGAGGTGTTGATATAGGCCTTTTTCCATCTAATAAATTCATTACTAAATCCAAATTTCTCCATAGAAAAAAATAAGAATGGTTGTCTTACTTGGTCAAAGACTTTATTAATATGGAATTTGATGACGATGACTGGCTCCCACCTTTCCTTACTTGAATGTATGGTAACTCGTACCAATATGATTTGTCCAGGTTTGGTGATGCTACATAAATCCTCGTTAGTTTATGATATTATAGATAGCAATATTTTCTTTAATCTATTTGAAATTATCTTTGTAAGAATTGTATATGTTGCATTACATAGAGAAATGGCCTAAAGCGAGAAAAAATTACATGCTTTGATTTCTTAGGAATCAGGGTGAGGAAATAAGAATTCGTGCTTCCACCTAGCTTATCCTTTTTTGCTGGAAGAATTTATCATTTCCATTAGATCCTTTTCTATCAAGGTCCAAAAGGATCTATATAATCTTATTATAAAGCCATCTGGACTGGTGGCTTTGTTAGGATCTAAAGACTATATTGCCTTAATTACTTCTTATTCTTATATAATCTTTGTGAGTTGTTGATTTTTTGAATCCGAGATAGTTAATGGAATACATGAGAGAAATCCCCTGAATTTTTTCGACTCGACCTCTTTATCATTAGTGTGTAAGGTCTAAAAGTGTAGGAAAGCTTCTTAATTCATCTCAAGAAAGTTAGAAATTTTGGGCCTACCATCTGGTATGATTTCTTTGACTTGGTTTTGTATTTCCCTAGCCTTTTCTTGCTTATGAAATAAATTTGTGTTATGGTCTCCTGCCTTTAGCCATGTGATACATGATTTAAGCGTCCAATATTCCTCTTCTTATCTATTTAGTGTGTATATATTCCTACTTATTTCATTTCCATTTCTAAATGTCACCTGAAATCATGTTTTCACCACCATATCTTAATTCATTTTTTTGTATTTTTTTTCATTATTGAACTAGAAATATAAATACTAGGAGGATATGGGTGTTGGTGGAATAACCACCTTGTTCACAACTTCTGAGTCTACTTCTTGAACTATGTCCTTAATATTTTTTTTCCATAGACTTAGGCTTTTGGCATAGATTTGCATCATCAATGGTGCAAAGCTTGATCGAGCCATTATCATAGACAATGTTTATTTCATATGGTCCTAGCTAGTGAGCATAAAATTTATCCTTAAAATGTTTATATCTCGAGTCAAACAAGAGATCTTGGACTCTTTCTTGAAACTTTTCCTTCTTGGTGAATTCATCATGTCATTTGGCTCTGTGTTGTTGGACTAGAATAGTCTGTTTTAGTGCATCCTAACAAATTTCATCAAAGCTCATTGATCTGATAAAGCCTATGTTGTTGGGCCTCTATGAGCTCTAAGCCCGCTCGTAGTGCGTTTCACAATTTTTTATTTTCAAATTCAATAGGAAGAACCACACATTTTCCATGCACAATATTATAGGGATTAAATCCCATGGTGTTCCTCCAAGTGGTACCATAGGTCCATAAATCTTATGGGATATTAATAAATGCTTCCTCTATCACCTTAGGTAGAGCCTTCACTTCATCCCACATGATTACATAATTTGTGCATACTAGAGTGTACATAGTCTACCTTGATGGGGTTTTGATCAACCCCACAAAATCAATGGCCCACTTCTCGAATGACTCTACCAAAATTTGATCTTTAATTGGCATCTCGTTAGTCTACAAAGTTTGGCCCATTCTTTGACATTTCTCGCAATTTTTTACGTATTTCTTGGTGTCCTAGAAAATGGTAAGCCAATACTATAGTCCTCTTGTCTGTGAAGTGCAGGCCTTCAAAATGTCATTAATGTTAACCTCTTGGACACAATGTTGAATAAAATGACCGAGCCTTATAAGAAAGATATACCCTTTAATCCAAGAGACATGGCACTTTGTCGAACAATGTTTTGGCAATCTCCAGGCAATGAGCAATGTGGAATATTCCTTGCAGTCAAATGGTTAGTGATATCTATGAACCAAGGAGTATTAGTAGATAAAGTAGATAAATTTTCACCAGGAAACATTTCTTCAACTAGGACAACATCCCCTTCAACGTTAAGCCTAGAGCGGAAGTCAACAACCACATTTTCTTTCACTGGAATGTCAATGATGGTAATGTCAAATTCATGTAGTAAAAGAAACCACCTAGTCACCATGTCATTAGTGATAGGTTTTTTCATGATGCACCTAATAGCAGAGTGGTCAATATGCAAAAATACATAACAATATGTAATATAATGGTGAAACTTCTTAATAACATGTACTACAACAAGAAACTCTTTTTCCATTATAGTATAATTTTATTTACTGGGAGTGAGGTTCTTATTGATGTAATAGATAACATATGGTCATTGGTCTTCATTTTGTCCCAGTACAACTCTAATGGTTATGTTTGAAGCATCAATAGAGACGTGGAAAGGTAAGGATCAATTTTTCCCTTGTAAGATTGCTGCAATTGATAGCTTATTTTTTAAAGCTTCAAACATGGTTTGACATTGATCATTCCAATAGAATTATACAATATTATTGAGTAATTAAAATAACAATGTTTCTATCTTAGTAAAGTTTTCTATCAATCTTTGATAGTGCCTTTCATGTCCTAAAAAGCTATGGACATCCTTCTGGGTAATAGGAACTAGAATCACCCTCTATCTTAGTAGGATCCACCTGGATTCTAGTAGGGGATACATGGTGGCCTAGCACGATTCCTTAAATACATAACATATGGAAATTCTCATGACTAAGAGAAAGGTTTGTTTCTTCACATCCAATACAAATTTTATCGAGATTGTTTAAGGCTTCTTCAAAGGTATTTCCATATATAGTAAATTCATCCATGTAGATCTCTATTCAATCATTGGTTAAGTTGGAAAACATTTCAAGGGATTCCCTTTGTAAAGTAATTGGTGAATTACATAATCTGAAAGTTAAGACTCAATAAGCATAGGTTCCCCAGGGGGAAAGTGAACAGAGTTTTCTCTTGGTCTTCAAGGGCAATGTGTATTTGATTGTAACCACTGAACACATCGAGAAAAGAAAATAATTTCTTTTCCTACCAGGGTATCCAAAATTTGGTTAATGAATGGTAGGGAAAATAAATCATTTAAGTTGGCCTTATTCAATTATCAATAATCCATATATATATGCAATTTTCCATTCTTTTAGGCACAATAACAAAGGGTTGAGCCCACTTGATATCAAAGATTGGGTAAATGAAATTCACATCAAGGAGTGTGTGGATTTCCTCCACTATGTCTTTTAATGCAAGGTTAATCCTTCATTGGGGCTACCAAATAGGTCAAGGGTCCTCCTTTAGATATATATGACAAATACATAAACTAGGGTTAATTCCCTTCATATCGGTGTACTCCTAAACAAATGCACCACTGTCTTTTTGGCATCTCGACAAGTTGCTTTTGTTGAAGGGGTTCCAATTCACTATTGGTGTTTAAGGTATTTCCAAGATAAATCTCAATTGGTAAGATTTGGTTTTTGGATGTAGCATTCGAGGGGGTTACTATGTCCAATTGTGTTAATTTTACTCATGAACAATTCTCCTGAGATTGCTTCTCCAAAATGTGCTCGAGAGATGGGTAGCTAGATGTACGAGGATGTACTAAGAAAGTGAAAATAAGATCATATTCAATATCTTCTCTAAATGTTGATGCTTGATTAAGAAATAATATAGGCTAAGTGATTTCCTCACTGCTATCTTCAAGCTAGGGAGACTCTTTTGAGTCAAACGAGTGTTTGAAAAGAGGACAAAGAGCAATATTTTTAGAAGAGTTCCCATGAGAGACAATCATGTACCCAGACCTACAGCTAATATATGCATAGGTGGTGGATCATCATGGTCTTCCTAAAATAAATGTACATCCTTCTAGATTGGATTTTGGATGAAGTACCATAAATTAAACTAGGTATTCCCAAGAGTCTAGGGATGTGACTATGTCTTCAATCATTCCCTCAGGTTTTGTTGTAGATATGTCTACTAGTTGGATGATTTTAGGGGTTCATTAAAATCTAGGTAGTTGAAGTTTTTCCATTGTATCCTTAGTTATAATATTTATAGCTCCCCCTAAATCAATCAAGGTGTTAAGAATGGAAATACTATTGATGTTGACACTAACAATTGTGCTTCCTAGGTCCATGTATTTGGCTACAAAGACCTTTCCTAAAATCACATATGCTAGTTTCGTTATAACATAAACGAAATTTGGATATTTTTTTCTTTCTTCCTAGTCTTTTTAGACAAATTTCTTGAATGATTTAGCATAAATGGGGACATCTCTAATAGCTTGGAATAAAGGAATCTCAACACACACATTCTTGAGTTCTCACATATTGAAAGGGGTTTTCTATGCTCTTTACATATGGGAGCTTCTACATTGACTCTTTTCTTAGTGGCTATTTTGGAATTAGAGCATTTATTTCCAAGGGAGGACTCGCAAGTTGATGATACAATTCAATTTGATTTTATGCATCATACTATTCTTGAATAATGGGGAAAGTTTGATCATGTACAACCTTTCCCGAATGTAAGTGAATGCCTTCACAATTTTTGGGAGGGATGGCATATATTGGAAAGAAGGCAATTCTACATTATAGGTGGGTTATACTACCTTATTATTATTTGGGTTGTGTATTAGTTGGACAAGTAATTGTGATGGCCATGAGGAGGTTGACTAGATGGAACTTGCAATTGTGGTGGATGTTTATGTTGGATGAGATTCAAGGGGATATTGTTGGTATTAATAAGGTATACTTCCAAGGGATGTAAGCCCTCACCAACCCTACTACCATGGCTAGTTTTGAGTGTGGATAGGCCTTGTTGCCATTGTGTAAAAAAATACCAGTTTTGCGGTGGATTTTGATATGGAATAAATTAATGGCCTTGTGCCATAGAAAATGGTTAGGGTTGTCATGGTTTCATTTAGTAACAAAATATATTTTTTCAATTTCTTATTTGGTCCCTTTATATACTACCTTTAATCTTAGTAAGGAAGGACACTCTTTGGTTGCATTCTTCTATTCACAGATATCACATATTTCTATTTTATCTAATCATTGGGAAACTTTTGAGGTATAAAATGGGCCTCCTAAGGAAATTATAAAATAATACTGGAAATAATCAAATTAAATTACATCATCAAATTTGAGAGGGAAAGAAGGAAAAACTATTTTTTCAACTCATATTTTTAACTTATCTCCCTATGGGTTTACTCAAATTTCAGGTGGAAACACTCGTTGAATGCAGAATTTGATTCTTCATACAAGGAGTGCACATATTACATACTTTCGATGGGCCTTACTACACAAAAAATCAGAAATACATTAAAAATGTGATTGCAATCACATTTTTCATGTATTTCTCATTTTTCGTGTAGTTGAGTCCATCAAAAGTATGTGACATGGGTACTCCTTGGATGAGGACTTAAATTTTGCATCCAATGAGTAATCCCGCTCAAAATTTGAGTAAAACCTTAGGGAGATAAGTTGAAAATACGAGTTGAAAAAATAGTTTTGCTATTTATTATTTTTTAATCTTTTTACTTTTTGACTCCAAAAATAGTGAAGCACCCCCCATGGTTGACATCATCATCTTGAATCCTATTGGTTCTTATAAATTTTATTTTGGTTGTACATTTTTCTTAGGAGGTCCATTTTAGACCTCAAATTCCCCTAATGAGATATTCCCATAGGGGATGTTTCTTCTTGCAACTAAAGCAGAGTATGGCTAAGACCAAATTTTTTTTCCTCCTTATTCTTAGATTGAAAGGATCAATCTAGGAACTAAGTGATCAAGAATATCATTTTTAAAGTTGTCTATCAAATTCCCTATCTAAACTTCAGTGACTCCTCTATCACCTATAGTTTTAGTAACTATTGAGACTAGGTCTCTGAAACCCCTCCCATATTTTGCAATACTTCATGAGTATTATCTACATAACTCATAGATTTAATTATAAGTTAGCTAGGAAATATCTCAAACTCCTATAAGATTTAGGTCATTCATGCAAACATATTTAATCCCTTGAAGGAGAATGATGTGCAAGGTTTCAGGATCTAGTGTATTTTTTTTAGTTCTTTATAAGTTATAGTGAAAAATCTCAATATAATCATCCAAACTCTCCTCATCCCTTTGTGTCATTTTAAATATTTCTTACCTTATGTCCCTTTGCAATAGTCTTGATACTTTCTTAATAAATTATGCCTCATTTCTTCCCCTCTTCTAATAGAATTCCCCCAAAGTCCCATGAACTAGTGGAGCTACTTCTTTTAGGATCGATGGAAAGAGTTTGAGATTTTTGGGAATCTATATAGTAATAATAACTCCATCATAAGACATTGAATTCAAAGAGAAAAGTATATAGGTTTTTTCTACCAAATCCTTGGATATTAGGAAGGGAAAAAGATGGGATGTTCTTCATTTGAACCAATCCATCAGGGTATCGGATGGGAAATTCAAAGGTAGTTCCCTTTACTTTTGACCTTCGACTTCTTCTCCCATATTTCTATATAAGTCATTCCAAAGAACTAAGCAATTATATTTAACTAAGTGTTCAAGTTTCCTTATAGGATTCTCCTTCTCATACCCAAGGGATCCTAATGTTGGAGTGTTGGCTACTGCATTAGCTTTTTATTCAAGTTTAAGAGGATCACCTATAGTATTGAATAATACTTGTTATTTTGTCTGTTTGACCTTTTTTGCCTCCAACCCTTATTTTTTCCTTCTTTGGTTAGGTTTTTCGGCCTTGTCTACCTGCTAGTGTGTAGGTATGATGAATGATTCCTAATTCATAGTTTAGGTCTTGTTTTACATTATGCATATAATCATGTCCTAATGTAGGATATTGAAGGCAAGGAAATTCAAAGGATATTTAGCCATTTCCTATGATTACCTTGGCCTTGTATCTTTGTTTAACCTGAAGTGAATTATTAGCTCTATGTGTTCCTTCTTGCAAATGACGACGAAAATGACAGTTTTTTTACAAGTTTTCTTAAGTCTAGGATAGTTTCGTAGACACGTGATCATTTAATTCGTCAAACTGGGGTTCATAAGAGACTTGTGAGACACCCAATGCAAACAACTCATAAGTAGGACATTTATGGCATGCTCTAAACTAGTTCCACACATTGTATAAAAAGTAATTGCAACTCTAATTTTTTAAAATAAAACTTGCAATAAAATAATCAATATTGTCCCAACTTGATCACCCTGTTAATGGCACCTCAGATGTCATAGCTGATGAAAAACTTATTGACAACTTGACATATAGCTCTACATATGAAGTGTCACTTTAAGAGAAACCGGATTCATTAGCAAGCTAAATCTACAACAACACAACGATCATTCTGCAACATATAAACCTGTAATACTCCATTCTACAATGTATTCTGTAATAGATTAACAGAATGAAGGAAAACATAAATGAATAGAAAAATAAGAAAATATACCAAGAAATGAAGAATTAACATTGTATGCAGCTATATAACTTAGAGGCTAACTACTAGATACAAGAAGTAAATGTGGCACAAATCCTCACCTAGCGTGAATCCCACTCGAGGTGTGACCTGCACAAACTCATGAGATCACTGAAACAATATCACAATATATCTCCTTACATCAAACCAAAAGCAAGCTCTATTATAATTGGAAAATACAATTTGAATAGAGGTCTAATCTCATGCTATGGAAACCACAAGTCATAACTCGTGTCATAATGTTATGTACATATATATAAGTTCGTGAGAGAACCTGTTTGCTCCATATATGGAATGATAAGTTCATCGAATTACAAAATCAGTTCAAATAAAAAAATTAAAAAGAGAATTACTAATGATTGATTTGAACGTCCATTTATGTGGTTCCAAACTAATAGAATCACTAAATACATTTTAATTGCTTCAATACGATAGGCTATGATTGTATATCAACATTTCTCATGTGGTTTTTATGGTTACACTAAAACATAATTGATCCCCTATTCACGTATGCAGTGTAGAGGGTTGAGCATGCCATTTCTTAACTGAATAAAAAACAACATATATGCCCACATATTGTCTTCACCGACTATTTGTGTGTGAGTATGAAGGGATGAGTATGTTATTGTTTAACAAAGTTTTGAGATTTCCACAACCTACATTCATTAGACTTTCAATCAATGGTGGAGCTCTTAAAGTGCTCTAAGCAAACTCAATTGGGATAAAACCTTTCCATCATTTTATGATCAACCTAAATCAAATGAATCCTTTTCATTCCTCACATAAACCCTTAATTAAATACTACTATCAAAATTTGGAGTTTATCCTTTGACCAAAAGTAGAGGGTATATAGGTGTGACAACACACATCTTTATGGAATTCAAGGTTAGTGATGAACCTTTAAGACATAACCAATCATGTAGATGCACATAATATACAATGGTCTAATTAAACTCTAAAACACGTTTCAATCCCAATGGTAAAAAGGGAAATAAGATAAAGACATGGCAATTTTATGTCTCATCAAAACTCATGATAGATAAGAGTAAACATGGGAAAAATGATTGTAGATTAGGAAAAAAAAGGAGTGGTTATTCATCAAAACGAGACTCATCACCTATCAAAATCTATTTCCAATGCATTGTTGAGTATTGTACTTGAATTGCTTATCAGGCATGGAAATTGAATCTTCCCTACTCTAATCCTTCTAATTGTTAATTTAATAATTGAATAATCATGTTCATGTGGAAAATAGAAGATATGCCCACATCCCATCTTTATGGAATGTCCATGTATATAGTATGAAGGGATGAGCACCGTTCTCTAACAAAATTTTCATATTTTAGCAACCTGCCCTCACTAGATCTTTGATCTATGGTGGGCCTTTTCACGTGTTGTATGAGAAATCAATTGGGGTAAAACCCTTCCAGTGTTTTATGATCATCCTTAATTGAATGAATCCCTTTCCTTCCTCACAAGAATCCTTAATTAAAGTTTGTTATCAAAATTTGGAGTTTTACCCCTTGACTTAAAGGTAAAAGGCATATAGTCCTGAAAACAACACACGCCTTTGGGGAATTCAAGGTTAGTGATGAACCCTTAAGTCATAATCAATCATGTAGATCAATGTAAATATATAATGGTTTGACTAAACTCTAAAGCACATTTCAATCCAATCATAAAAAGAAAAACAAGTGAAAGACGTGGCAGTTATGTACTTCAACAAAACTCATGATAGATAAGAGTGAACATTGGAAAAATGGTTGTAGATTAGGGCAAGAAAAGAAAGTGTCTATTCATCAAAACATAGTCAAAATGGAGACTCAACACCTATGAAAGTCCATTTCTAATGCATTGTTGAGTATTATACCTGAATTTCTTACCAGGCATGGAAATTGAATCTTCCCTACTCTAATCCTTCTAATTGTTGGTTTGATAATTGAAGAATCCAACTTAATGCTTTATCAGTTCAAACTAATACTCATGGATATGGTCATATTTTAATGACTTACTCTACACATTTAATCCCAAAAATGATATCTAATATGTTTCACTGTGAAAACCCCATGCTTAAATGAGAAGCGTGAAGGGAGCTTCGACTAAGTAGGTCATATATCATAATACTTGCTAAGGTTTTGAAATTGGGATCACAAGCTAAGTGGGATTAATTATGGGAAACACTCCAGAGTTAAATGTGCTTGAACCAAAATAATCTTGGGATGGGTGGCCTTCCAAGAATTCCTAGTTATTGGGTACAAGCCTTGGAGGTGATTATTGATGTAGATTATTTCACTAATATCAATCTTGCTTCATTTCCCTTGCAAACATCAGTTGAAGAAATGAGTGTTATGTGGACCATTAAAAATCATGTGGTCTTTTCTCAATTGAGACTAATACTCGTGGATATGGTCATATTTTGATGACTTGCTCTATGAAAATAATCGTAAAAATGATTTCTAATATTGCTCCACTATGAAAATCCCATACTTAAATGAAAAGAGAAGGGAGCTCTATCTAAATAGTTCGTATGGCATAATACTTTCCAAGGTTTTGAAAATTGGGTAACAATATAAGTAATATTAATTGTGGTAAAAACTCCACAATTAAGTGCACTTGAGCCAAAGCAGTCATGGGATGGGTGACCTCACAGGAAGTCTGATTAGTAGGTGTAAGCCTCAAAGGTGATTATCAATGCTATTCAGTTTATTTCACTAGCATCAATCCCACTTAGTCACCCTTATGAGCATCACTTGATGCAATGAGTGCTATGTGGACTAATCAAAATCATGAGAATTTTGGCTAGTGCAGACTTAGACTCATGGATATGATCATAATTTAATGACTTTCTCTACGTAGTCAATCCCAAAAATGATATATGATTTATTTTCTCCCAATATCTTCCTTTCATGGACACGTTTATCTACTAAATGCTTTCATTGTTATTCTATTGCATTTGACAATATGTGGGCATTAACTCCATCTCCCAAAGATTAGCTTCATAAATTGACCTGATTCATACCCTTACAAACGATTCATTCTCTTCTAACTAGCTTATATGATGACTCCTCTATGCCTTGATTTTCTTAATCTTACTTGTGGATCAACGCTCTTTGAAATAATACCTTGCATCCTCGGGAAAATGTGTGAACATTGTCTATAATATTATCACCAACAAATATCACAAAAAGTATCCATCATCTTAAAAAAGCAATAGACCCTCAAAAGTTTCTATCATTTATAATGATAGCAGGTGGAAAAGATAATGTGAATAGGAGATGACAAAAGAGAGAATAATGCATCAGCTTCAATAAATGGACATTATGTTGTAAACATGGCATATTTACAAAAGACCTAGAACCCTTGTGATGGACAACTATGTGTCAAACTACTCATGAATGATGAGATGTACCTAATGCTAATGTCAATATAATCACTTAGGCATTTGAAAGATTGCAAAACAAATTTAGTTTTTTGTCTCCATATAGTAATTACCCAACTATTTTCTCAAATGGCATTACAAAAACATACTCAGTTAGTTAATTCATTACCTTATAATGGAGTTGAGTTCTTGTTTCTATTTTTTCCTTACAATTATGTTATTAATCCATCATATTTCCATTTCTTCAAATATATGTTCAAGAACAAAAATGGGCTGTGAAGATGTTCTTGGAGTTCAATTCACATATTTCAAGATTATAGTTTCTATGCATAATGGATCTTAGCATCAACAATGCCACTTCAAGTTACCTATATCCAAAATTATATAGACATCTAGAAATCAAATATTGAAGAAGTTAGAGGCATGTAAAGTTCTCTCCTTCAAGATGACATTATGATTATTGTTCCATATGTAGGGTATCCTTCTATAGTTATATTAGCCACAATAAACTTCTTAGAATTGGCTACTCTTTTGATGATTTTTAAAATGTCTTGGATATTCTACTAGACAATTCATCACAATAGATCTACTAAAATATATTTCAAGGTCTAAAACCTATATTATGAGGGTTAATTTCTCCTTAGATTTCTAGATTCATTAATTATCATTTTATGCTTATGCATGCGATAAATAAAATATGGAAAATAGAGAACAATGAAATAAAACTCATAAACCACAATGAACACAAAATATGATATAGGAAACCCTTCCAGAAGAAAACCCAACTAGAAGATGATGTTGATCTGTTCTCTCTTTCTTTGAATTGAAATGGATACAAGTAAAAAATAGTGATACATGTGGCCCGTCATCTACTGTAATGTTGAAGAAAAGTGTAACTAGGTTCAATATTTGTAAATTTAATTTTGATCTTTGTACTTGTCAAGAAAAAGAAATATTATTTTTGTAAATTATTTGAATGAGTTTCTTGCTCATTCCATAGCTTTAGAAAAGTCAAAGAATCAAACTCATGTTAAAGAGCTCTTCTTGAGCATGTATATGGGTCAACCTAGTGTCAAGTAAACTTCCAAGACAAGCATCATCCTTCAAAGTATAAGATTTCCAACAAGTGAGGTAAAATACATTCATGTCGGCCTAAAAAGAATTAGATTCATTCATGTTGGCTCAATAAATAGACATAATGCTTCACACTATAATGTCAACTTATTTATGGAGATGTGACTACTATAAATACCCCGTTGGGGTCACCACAGGAAGGATATAACTTTGGATCACTCTGAAACTTCAGACAACACAGTGAATCTCGGACTAGTCTACAACTTCAAATGGGTGCAGGAAGAACAGAGTCTCAAATATCTCAGTGGACAATGTAACCTTCTCGACGATATCAGTCTTAGCTTAAATATGATGATAAATCTCTCGGTGCAAGGAGAATTTAGTCACAAGGTCTTAGCATAAGAAGAAGACAATCATGATCTTGGTAATGAAGATGATCTCAGATTACACAGTAGTACACACAATCTCAACATAATCTTGGTAAATAGTAATGATATCACTGTATCGGCATACTGAATGGAGTCATTGTCTTGACAAGAAGGATTGCAGTGATCTCACTGTGACAAGAAGAAGCTCGGTGATCACACAATAATGATTTCTCGAAACACTGAACTCAATCATGATCTCAGTCTCAGGAAAGAAGTAGCAAGGATATCAGGGAAGGGGTAACAATGGTGTGCAACAATGATTTCCTCAGTGAAGCAATTGTGATGATGAAGAACTCAACAATGACAAAGGAGAGGATTGGTGTCTTGGCCTTAGAATAGCATAGCAAGTCAAAGGTCATGGTCTTGGTGTTCGTCAATCGAAATCTCTATAAGAAGAATTATGTGGGGGTTTTCCTCTCCAAGAGGGAGAGATTTTGGCCTTGGCAAAATGCTAACTTCTTGTGTTCTTGTCTCTTTCTTTTGGTAGCTATTTAATGAAATAAGAAATCTACACTCTAATAATGTCAAAGAGAAGATTGTGCTAATAAGAAAGTAAAATGCCTCACAAATAGTTATCAAGTCAAAGAAGGATCTCATTAACTACATGTGCCCTAGATTATTCAACATGGTATCAGAGCTTAGGTGCTAAAGTCAAAGGAAGGGCAGCTAAAAGAGACATTCAAGGATCAGTCTACAACAATAGTATACAATGTCATAATTTTAAATTATAGTATCTCTCAACTTGATGACCTTTGCTCGGATTCTTCCCACGGTCTCAGCCTCAAAAAACTAGGGCAAAAGATGCAAATGATCACGGGAAGAAGAATCGATTAGGAGAGCTCATACAATAGTTCAGTTCAGATATACATAGTTAGATGACATTTATTTTACAAGTCCGATTCTACCCACAGTATTGGTGCCACTATATGAAGATGTCAACCTCAGTTTGAATCCTTTCTATAAAAGGACCAGTCTTGACATCTCAGATTCTCAGAGCTTGATGATATATATTCAAGGGCATATATATAGAAGTTTGTATAAACAATACTCAATATAAAATGAAGAAGTCCTATGATACAATAATTCTAACTAATGAGTCTCTATACATCATGGAAAGCGACCTCAGTACTCTATGATTCTACACAATGTTGCATACAACAAGGTTCCATCGTCTACTTATGTGATAGAAATGCGATGCCATCCCAAGTACATCAATAGTTTGTCAGATGTATAAGTCAAAGTAACTCGAAGGCAAAGAAGGCAATCTTACTATCAGTACAACAATGATCTCATCTGGAGGAAGCATCAATTCATATGCTTGAACTACTTCCAACATGATCAAGGTGAAGATTTCATCTTCACATGACAAGTAAGTATCTTTTCATTCTATAATTAAGTTTGGTTAAATGATTTCATGATTGCAAGGACATCTATAGGTTGGATGGGTCATCAAGATTCCTTGCATGAAGAAGGAGGATAGTCATAATCCTCTAAGAAGCTGAATTCATTAAACATATCAATAGTTTCTTTCTGAATTTATGGAAAGGATGCTTATGAAAGATCCCCTCACGTAGCAATATTGGAGACATCAAAGTGATGTAGATGTCTGAAGGTGCAATAAATAAGGTCACATGAAATCTAATATTCATGGATGTAAAGGTATCAAAGGATGTATGATATCTTCATAAGATCCCATCTACAAGATCTAAGATGGAAGATAATCATCATCGTTCTAACTGATAAGCAAGGTAACAATTGTCCATGAACAATAAGGTTACCTCATTCAACAATTTGTGGTCTCTATGCTAGATAGATAAAGGCAAGTTGATGGAAAAAAATATTGAAGTTTAAAAGAACTCAAACATGTGCAGAAAGGAAAGACAAGTTTGGTCCTCAAGCAGACCGAATAAGTATAACTAAGATTCAATGCTATGGAAAGTTTATAGAAAAAATCTCATATCACTGGAAATATGGAGGAAGTTGAAGAAAGGGACCAAGGAAAGAGACAACACCAAATCTCTCATATGAGTAAGATGTTATCCCTCACAAAAGGGTCCTATCATAAGCTCCTAAATATTGTGTTATAGATATGACCAAGATAATAAGATGCATCATGGCATCATGGAAACATTAGAAACAAGAGCTCGTGACATCACCATGGGAATCATGAAGAACAAAACTCATGGTAGACAAACATGTAGAATATATCTCTTGGGAACCTCAGTGAACATTGAAGGAAAGGAAGAAGTCATCTAGGACAAGGCTCATCATACATCAAGTCAAAAAGGAAACATCTGCCAAATGGGGTTATACAAGATCCTCGAAATTATTTGATGCATTTCTCGTCGTAGGGTTCACTAATCTAGAGAGGAGGCAAGTGTTTCAACAAGAACTCCAACTTATGGAATCCATGAGATGATGATGTGATGAAATGAAGCAAATCAAGGATTTGGAGATATCTTCAATCAAGGAAGATGTTGGAAGAAACCTCAATGACCTAAAGGTAAAATAAGGTATGTATGCTTATGTTTAATATTATAATGGCATGTCATATGGTTGCAGGTAACATGGATCATTGCTTCCATCTTGAGAAGCATGATCAAGAGAAAAATATCTCTTCCTCTGAAAGGATGCAGATAGGCATAAGTCACACTAGATGAAATCAACATAATATGTCCTCACATGAAGTATGAGATGGTTGACTACAATTAATAAACTCTTATTGAAAGCTACTAGGAATGGAATGTGTAAGGAAGGAACAGATCGTAATATATGCAACCATGATGAAGGCAATCAACATCCAAAAGATGAAGAAGGTTGGACTATGAAATCTCTCGGAAAGAAATGAAGACTCTGATGAAATTCTGAAAAAGATGAAGATCCTTGACAATGGATATATTTGGGAGATGTGTCAATATGTGTGCAAGATGTTGATACCTACAAGAAGATGTCATGATAAAGATCCATATTGTAAGGTGTGATTTAATTTAATATGATGCTTTGATTTTTTGAATAATACATGGATAATGCAGGACTAATCGAACAAGAGTTGTAAATAGAAGTACAACTAGCATTCATGTGGTGGATGGAAGAAGCATGATGAGAAAGAAGTAGTCATATAACGAATGTTCCAGATATGAAGAAGGCCACTTTCCATGAAGAAAGTAATGACATGAAGAATGAAGGAGGAAAGTCATCAATGATTGTTTCCATACAAGAAAGAAGCTCAACTATATCTCATGACATCAAGGACAGAAGTTGATCAAGTAGTTGAAATACCTATGAAGAATAAGTTGTTGATGTATGGAAGAGTCCCTAGCTAAAAAGGAGCTCTAACTGGTCCTTGATCAAGAGAGAGCTTGGATTAGATCACCCTTGATTAAAAAGGAGTGACAATTGTGTTTTTCCATCTCATGTGTCATGCACTAGACCAGGACTAACAACTGTAAGTCTAGGTGAAGGACATGAATGGAAATGTAGACACATGACAAACACAACATTCTTTTCTTCACTTTGGAAGAAAGAATGGAGGATTGGGTAATCATCTGGCATCTGATGCTCTTTGAGGATGTGTAGGGCATCCAAGACAAGAGTAGGCAAGAGGATCGATATTCTTTGAGGGTTGGGAACCCAAGATAAGAATAGTCCTATAAGGTCATACTCAGTGAACACCCGGGTGGGTATGTACCTTGAGAGACAATGATTAAGGTGTTTATAGTCATTGGTCTCGCCAAAATTGTGCTTTGATCTAATGAGATATAGAGCTGTCAGTCAAGGCCTTGCTATGGAAACAATGTTGGTTACTATGATGCTATATAGATGGGGTTACCAATCCGACTCTTCTTATGAGAAATTCTTCAGATTGAGAATGACCAAGTATCATTGTAAATACCTCCCTAGTTAAGAGGGAGTGTTGAAGAAAAGTGTAACTAGGTTCATATTTGTAAATGTAATTTTGATCTTTGTACTTGTCAATAAAAAGAAATAGTATTTTTGTAAATTATTTGAATGAGTTTCTTTCTCATTCCACAGGTCAAGAAAAGTCAAAGAATCAAACTCATGTTAAAGATCTCTTCTTGAGCATGTCTATGGGTAAACCTAGTGTCAAGTAGCCCTCCAAGACAAACACCATCCTCCAAAGAAGATGACTACCAACAAGTGAGGTAAAAGACAGTCATGTCAGCCTAAAAAGAATTAGATTCAGTCATTTCAGCTCAATAAATAGACACAACGCTTCACACTGTAATGTTGACTTATTTATGGAGACGTGACTACTATAAATACCCTGCTAGGGTCACCACAAGAAGTATATAACTTCGGATCACTATAAAAATTTCGACAACACAGTGAATCTTGGACTAGTCTGCAGCTTTGAATGGGTGGAGGAAGAACAGAGTCTCGAATATCTCAATGGACAATGTAACCTTCCTGGTGATATCAGTCTTAGCTTAAATATGATGATAAAGCTCACGGTGCAAGGAGAACACAGTCACAAGTTCTTAGCACATGAAGAAGACAATCATGATCTTGGTAATGAAGATGATCTCAGATTATACAGTAGTACACATAGCCTTAACATAATCATGGTAAATAGTAATGATATCACTGTCTCGACATATTGAATGGAGTCACTGTCTTGACAAGAAGGATTACATTGATCTCATTGTGACAAAAAGAAGCTCGGTGATCACACAATAATGCTTTCTCAGCATACTAAACTCAATCATGATCTCGGTCTCAGAAAAAAAGTAGCAAGTATATCAATGAA
Source organism: Pinus taeda (assembly GCA_000404065.3). Taxonomy (NCBI): domain Eukaryota; kingdom Viridiplantae; phylum Streptophyta; class Pinopsida; order Pinales; family Pinaceae; genus Pinus; species Pinus taeda. Next base: position 35,735 of record APFE031411553.1, read on the forward strand.
GGGAAAGCAATGGTGTGCAACGATGATTTCCTCAGTGAAGCAACAGTGATGATGAAGAACTCAGCAGTGACAAAGGGGAGGATTGGTGTCTTGGTCTTGGAATGGGATAGTAAGTCAAGGGTCATGGTCTTGGTGTTTGTCAATTCGAATCTCTATAAGAAGAATTATGTGCGGCATTTACTCTCCAAGAGGGATAGGTTTTGGCCTTGGCAGTATGCCAACTTCTTGTGTTCTTGTCTCTTTTTTTTGGGAGTTATTTGATGAAATAAGAAACTCACACTCTAATAATGTCAAAGAGAAGATTGTGCTAATAAGAAAGTAAAATGCCTCAAAAATAGTTATCAAGTCAAAGAAGAATCTCATTAACTATGTGTGCCCTATATTCTTCAACATGTAGTACACAAAACCTCTTTGTTTTCTTTATCTCCATGGACTCTTAGATACTTTGCTCATTTATGGAACAAAATGCACTCAAATAGAATGGAACCCCTTTCCCTCCTAGTGGCCCAATTATAACGGATCCCGGTAGCCAACTAGGGGCTAAATTTGACCCATTCAATCCTCAATATGAGTTACAACTTGACCCTTCTAGAGTCTTATTTATAGTTCTGATGTGCCTAGCCCCTTTTACATGAGTTATAAGGGCTCATATGACATCCTCTCGAATTATGGTGGACAATTTCAATTAAGTCAACTTCTGAGAGGCATAACTTTCTCATATGAGCTCCAATTGAGATGATTTTTACACCATTGAAAAGGGATCAATATGTATATTATGGAATCTAGCTCCATATTAAGGTGCGGATATTAAAAAATGGTCAGTTAAGGCTTCAAAATGGCTTATAAAGTTTGTCACCCAAAATTTTCCAAACTCGAACCACAAGTAAAAAATTACCTTGTAAGTAAATTGCTCAAAGTTTTCCACTCTAAAAGCATCGATATGGATGACAAAAAATATATTGATCTAATCCATATTATTTGATAGGTACAATATTCACATTTTTAGTGATGAATTATTTTGTGAAGAATAGGCACCCTACAAAGGCACATGTTAATTAACGTTGAGGGCATAGGTGAACTTGAGAACATAGCATTATGATTTTTAGATCAGATTTATCATAATTCCACAAGTAAGGTACAATACATATATGTCCTCAATGTCTATTATCACATTTAGAAAACTAGTTTTGATGATTAAACCTAGTGATAACTCTTTTTCAGGATTTTTATTCATTTATTTCTTATATTGTTGTTTATGCATATTTTCGCACTTGTGGCCATAAAGGTTATAATTGCCTTATCTATTTTGCACTAAGAGAGATCTTTTACAAATGTTTCTTCTATATGTCAAAGATTCTCCTTTTCCTACATGTAAATACATTATTAAATAAATAAAATACCATTTTTCTAGGTTACATGCTAAGGGAAAACCCATGAGTACTTCCCCTTATTTTGAGGATGGTGCCCAAGGTAAACCTTAGAATCTTCAAGGAACAAGCTTGGTCAACAACAAGGGTCAAAGCCATTATAATTATATATTCATTAAGAGCTCAACATGTCACTTTTGGGAGGAGGTTAACATTCATTCCTCCCAATCACTCAGGCTAAACCAAATTGACTAAATAAAAAGCCCTACATCACAATAAAATTAATTATAGTAAAGATAATGAAACAATTATACATAAATCATTGTAATTATTTCATACACTATTGCCTAACATTTGCCTTGACATGATGAAGGACATATTGCTTTTATTTAGGAAATATTGCATGAAAATTTGTTTTCATTGACATCTGATAGTTCTCTCTTTAAAGAAGTTGAGAAATAGATTTGTAATCATCAATAGAAAAAAATACACCCCTCTCTTTTAAATCACCCAATTAGCTACCAAAGTAAGATTAAAACTCCTATAATATGTCACTTTAGGGACTTTTAAATACAATCAAGATACAAATTTCAATTCTAGTATTGATCCTATTAAGAGTAAAACTAGCTCCTTCTCTTCAAGTTTTGGTGGAAGAATACTAAAGCAAGATAAGATTTTTTTGCAAAGAAGATTGAGAAAAAAAACTAAATGAAGTTGACAACACATGATGCACCTATTTCACATCACATAAAATGTAGATCAACCACTATTTTGATAAAAAATGAAAATAGAGCATCTCAATAATTATAAGACGTGGCTATAGTTTTGTTTGTGGAGTGCTCATAAGGTTCCTAGTCGTATAAGTTTGGGCTTATGATTCATTAATTGGGTTTTATTTTCTTTTTAAATGTTCTACTTGCTATTAGTTGTAAGAAGCATTAACAACTTGATGTTGATGTGTCTGATGTTGGAAATGTCAATGTTGTTGAAGAAGTTATATATTTAGAAAAAATAGAGAGGTACAAGATCACCTTAGTAGGAAACCAACTAAATACTAAAAAAATGTTGAACACAAAAATTAGTTAAAAGGAAGTTATATTATATTCTAGAAAACAAATAATATATGTGAACAAATTGAACTTCAACATATACAAATCAACCATAGAGTACAATTAAAATAGACAATATATTTTTAGTCTCACTTCATAAAATTTCTATTTTCTATTATAATTATGAATAAGAAATGAGACATTGCTCAAAAATTCTAATGATGTTGATTAGCAAGTCTTATTGGAATATCCATATTTAAAATAGGATTTCTAAGAAGATATTTTTTTTAGTTTGGGATCATCTTAAGACACTTCACATAGGAGTTATACACTCCCACTAGAGACAAGCTAGCATATAACCATTTAATTCAGCTATGTTAACAATGAGTTGGTAAAGTTTCATTATGTAGAAAGGACTCCACTCATGTATTTATTTTATCTAATTCGCTTATATTCTAAATATCAATCATTTTCCATTTATCAAAAAAAAGAAATCGATATTTCTCAAATAGTTATTTCTTTTACAAAATTTACCTAAGTATACATAATCCAATTTAAATTGTTAATATTCTTCATATTTCCTTCCCTTCACAAATACAATAACTGTTTTTATTTACACCAAGGATAGACATTGTTTTTATTTTTAACATATCTAAATTAATCACAGCCTTGCTATCATTAAGTCGTAGATATTGTGAATTGAAGAATAAGTGAAATGGATCTATACAAGGTGAAATTTCCTTGTCTATCACACATGTTCAAAGAATTCCCTTTTTTGTGAGAATTTTGAAAAAAAAAAACGATGAGGTTATGTTTTTATTTCTAACACCTAACTATCTGGACTTTTATTGGAGGCATCTTTGGTTGTTTGAAAATTTGTGGCAAGTCACTTTAGCTTCACAGTTATGTATTATATAGAAAAGAATGTTCAAATCTAGAAGTACCCATAGTGGCTTCTAAGTTCCTTGTCATGCTATTGAGTAAGTGTTTCCTACACTTATTCTTCAAAGTAACCACCATGTCAAGAGCTTGTGGCCTGAGATTTGCATGATAATGTCTCAAATTTTCGACACATTTATCATGGTCATCCAAAGAGGCATCTTATAACAATAGGATGGAGTGTATTTTTCAGTGGAAAGAGAGTTGTTGCTTGTGATTCTATTGCCTTTATAATGGATGAGAAGTCACAACTTTCTTGGTATCAGACACGCAAATTGGTAACACGAGCAGTATATGGTAATTAGGTTTTGGTTGGCATGCACTTTAGAATGATATTTGAAACAAAGGATTCTGGTTTATGCGAGGATATAGGTACCATTGTAGGAATCAGACCTTTTGGTTTAGCACGTTGGGAAAAGTTATATGGTGTAGTCTCTAGGTCATGTACACCAATTGGTTTGTGAGGTGTTTAATACTCACCAAGTCACATGTTCGAATCTAATGGCGAGGGGTTGAGGATGGGAGCCACCTTTGGGGGAATTAAATTATCCCAAGGGGCATCTAAGCTCAACCAAGCTTCACACAATCTTGGCGATAACATCCCATTGGTTGGAAGATCGTTCTTCCATCCAACTTTAGGGTTAGCCCTGACCTAGACTTAGCCTAGTTCCAAAAAATAAATAAATAATAAATCTCTAGGTCATATGAAAGGTGTACCAATGGGTGTGATCTTCCTCTACTATTTTTTATTTGATTTACTGAGATATATGAGTTACAACAATGTGGAAATCATGCCCAAAACAATGTCTTAGTTCCTACCTCCTCTTGAATATTTAACATATACTCCCTTGTATCATCATATTGAAATGGACATCGATTTTTTCCTTTTTATGCTCCATTATGATTATCTAGGGCATACAATCAACTCAAAATCATGGGATATCCATCGCTCAATGAGTACAAGACAAGTAGAGGAAGTTCCACACTACAATTTCATAACTCATATTATGTAAGTGCTTTCATCTCTTCATGTGCATTCTTTCTTTGTGGATTTGATTCACACTTTCACAACATGGTTTTCCTCCCTCTATGGCCCGTGATAATACCTTTCGCTTTGGAAATGGGGATATGAGTTAAAATATTCATTGACACGGGTCATAGATTGGAAGGTTGAAGCCATTAGACTTGGATCATTCCAGGATTTGGATTCTAGTATTTTGTACCATTTTCTTAAGAAGGCATAAACAATCTCATATAGCATGAAACACTAAGTATAGAGAGGATGGAAATTATTGTTATTAGTCTTGCAACTCTGAACAAGAATGAGGATTTGAACTATGAAGGCACATTAATTATTAATAAACTTCCAAATTTGAGAGTGAGAATTGTTCATGCTAATATGTCGACAACTACAATCATTCTCAGAGAGTTAAATCTAGATGTTAAAGCGGTTTTCTTGACTGGAGAAACCTATAAACTTGGGAGAGGAATCACTCTATAACTTTATAAAAACAGGAATTCATGTAATGATGCTTACATGTTCCATTTTAATTCAATCAAAGTGAAGTTCCTCGATTCCAAAACTTTCTTCAAAGCACTAAGAAGCTCAAAATTTCAATACATGGATAGTGGGGAAAGGATTACCTGGAAAGAACAAACATGGGCTCAAGTTGGATGCCACTTACTTCAATTTGTGGTTCCGTGCATCTTTGAGTTGAGGAAAGATCGTACATACTACAAGTTTCAGACAATAGAATAATTGAAATATACTTAAATGATTGTTGTCCTCTCAAGTTGAATATGACATGGATACTGAAAGATGGAAAAGGTGAAATAACTTTTCTTAATTCTTGCAATCTAACAACATAGATAGAGTTTTCAAGGAAGTTCAAGCAATTACAAGGATAAAATATATGGTTTTATTTTATGGAGAGAATAATGAGGAAATATTCACTAAATACATTGAAAAGATGAAAACCAAATTAAAATGTAAAAAAAAAAAAGAAGTTGGATATATATTTAGTAGCAACTACTATTTCTTATGCCAACCACATTTTACTTTGTTGGATCTCCTTAATATGTGGAGTATTCATTCTTGGATATCAATCAAGGTTATCATGTCATACACACAGTTTCTAGAAAAGGTTCACTTCACACATCTAACAACTTAATATGCAAATTAATAAAAAGGTAATTTGTTGGAGTGAAGTTTGAACCTAATAGAAAGTTTACTTTCTCTGTAACCACTACTACTAGCGAAAATTTTGTGAATGGTGACAATAAAGCCACATGTCAGTTTGGGATTTCCTAAAGTCATTAGGGTCACCACAACTAGTTTTCACAATGCAAGGGAGAAATTTCACTTCCCCTAAAGTATCTCAATGCCTTCTCCTCTTAGTGCCTTTGTGCTTACTCAACTAGTAACCTAGAAATTTGTAACCCTTTTTTCCAACTAGGTTTAAAGTTGCTTATCTTGATTTCCTCAACCAAAAAATGGATTTAATATTTCTTAACAATTTTGCTACCAATCAAGGGGGGTTTTGGCATCAATTTTCACTTAGATTTGGTCTCCAACCCCATTTGTGCTTTTGCTCTTTTTTTTGCCTTCTATAATGAGTTTTCATGGGTCTAAACAAAAAATTCATGGGTCAATTTCAAAATCTCCAGATGGACATTTTTCCCATGTAAACCTCCCAAATACTTTCATAATTATTGGAAATTGGTAGTTCAACTACCAATTCCTTTTTAAACAATTTCTTGGAAAATAAGAAAAATGGGTTTTTAAATTTCAATATAGCAAGGTATTCTAGGCGGGGTAATTTTAGCTAGCAATGGTTTTGGCTTCCTTTTCCCCTCAATGGTTCCCTCTTATGTAATCATAATCCATGTATGCACTCCACCGATTCATTTAGTTGCTAGCAATATTTGTCATTAAAATAAAACACAATAACATAAACAAAATTTTGACATGATATATGTTGAGCCTCAACCTTGCACCTTCCTACACACCCTCTTAACCCTTATACTCCACTCACTTCACTCATCCAGTGGTTGAATCATTGCATTATAGTTTAAAAAGGACTGTTTATATGGATTTCTAACTATACTGATGTCTGTTGTTTAGTTTAGTCTTTTGTTCATGCAGCTGCGGAAACTTGTCAATTTTTGCAGCCAGCACAGGTTTCCGCAACCCGCACAGGATTCCCCAGCCATTTTGTTAAAGGTTGTGCTCCAGGTGTCTTCTGAAGGAACGGGCTATATGGGCAAGCTCCAGATGGCATGTACATGGATCGTGTCCCTTCGAACTGGCCAAATCATCATTTTGAAGCCGCGGTCAACCAAAGTCAAAGACGTGGCCAACCAAAGAGTCCAGCGGTGGCACGTTACTGTTAAAGGCACGTGAATGATACGTGGCCTAGTTCCCAGCTCACGGAGGCTCCAGTGCACCTGAGGATCGTTCTTGAACAACGAATCTAACAGCCAACCACTCCAGGATTTAAGAAG
>APFE031411553.1:52562-85717 GCA_000404065.3 Pinus taeda
ATATTCCTTTTAACGAGAGGAGAGGGCAGGGATCCAACAACTGCTTATCTTCCATCCATCTTCTCTATTGAGATTGTTCGGTCTCTTCTCAATCTCAAGGGCTTCCCTAAATTTTCGGTGATGGAAATGCGAAACCCTAGCAATAACACTCGCCTCCTCTATGCAAACATGATGCTTGGTACTCTCAGCGTGCTCAGCTAAAGCGGAAGACTTGGTCCTCCTATGCTTAAGGTCAACTGCATGCTCACTAATCCTTTGATTAATGGAGCGACCAGTCTCTCCAATATAGCGGGTCCCACAGGAACAAGGAATCATATAAACCCCTTTCATGTCCTTAGGGTCGATAGGATCCTTTACCGACCTGAGGGATTTACGAATGGTGTTGAGGGGTCTAAAGGTCGAGGGGACATTATGCCTCTTAAGAATCCTGGCAATCTTATCAGTGGTCCCCTGGACATACGGAAGATGGACACCTAACCAAGCCAAGAAATTGATCTGTTCTAGCAAGAATTATGTTTTATTGTTTTTAAGAGAAAACCAGTATTTAGAAGAGTCGATAAGAGGTAAGGCATCCCTAGAGGGGTGTACTAAACAACATAAACAACAAATAGAAAAGTTGTTACAAGAATATAAGGATGTGTTTAGGGGGCCTAAAGGGTTGCCACCCAATAGGGAAGTGGTGCAAAAGATGCAGCAATTTCCAGACTCCCAATTGCCAAAAATTGGGTTGTATAGGCAATTTGTTATAGAAGGAAGTGAGGTGAAGAAGCAGTTGTAGTAGTTATTGGATCAGAGTTTCATTTGACTGAGTACATCACCATGTAGTTCACCCATCATTTTTTTGTCAAAGAAGGATGGTATTCGGTGGATCTGTATTGATTACAGGGCATTGAACAAAATCATGCTCAAGAACAAGTACTCCTTGCCCATAATATATGATTTGTTGGGTTAGTTGTAGCAAGCGAAATACTTCACCAAATTGGACTTGAAGTCTAGATATCATTAGGTTCGAGTTAAAGAAGAATATACCTGGAAGACTGCCTTTTAAACCAAAAAAGGTTTGTATGGGTGGTTAGTCATGTCATTCAACATGTGTAATGCACCAACTACATTTATGATGTTAATGAATGATATATTGTGCCCTTTATATATTCATTTGTTATTGTCTATTAAGATGATATATTGGTATACAATGTTACCTAGGAGGAGCACATCAACATATGACATAGGTGCTAGATACATTAAAGAAGCACCAATTGTTATCAAATATCAAGAAGTGTGATATTACACAAGAGTATTGGGTGCATATGGGGTATGTGATAGGTGGAGGAGAGTTGAAGATATATATTTTTCCAAGATGGAGGGCATCATGAAATGGTCGGTGCCTACTAATGTTTGTTGTCACTAGTATCCAGTAGTTGACGATAGACAATGACATCACTTTATAGTTCTCAAATCAGTGCTTTGATTATAAACATGATTAGATTTGTTTCATGGATATCATAGTTGTTTTGTTGCATAGATAAAGTTATGGATCATTGTAATCTCTTTTTTTGAATAATTTGATGACGATCTAAGAAGAAGAAGATTTGCAAGGGTTTTCCCCATAGTGGGTTTTTCCTTGGTCTTGGACCAATCTTGGTGTCTCTATGTGTGTGTGTACTTTTCTTCTATTTTTCCTTTATGTTTCACTGCATTGATGATGATGATGATATTGTTCTTTCTATATAATTGCATATGCTGATGAATAATGGTGTAGATTTGAATAATGTAATGATGATATCCGGTGAAATTAATGAATTAATGAAGAAATTCAATTATTAAAGCAAAGAAAAATGTAGCCCTATGAAAAATTAACATGGTATCAGAGTTGGGCTAAAGAAAATCCATGGAGATCACCCCGATGATGACACCTTTGATGGAAGAAAGAAGAGGATGGTGGAGACCTAAAAGAATTATATGGTTTGAAGAAAACCCCAGGCAACTTGATTATTAGGTTAGGGTTGGAGAGAAACCTTGGTTTATGGAAACGATGTGAGATATGAAACCTAGTATGGTCAATGTTAAGATACTCAAGCACTTGTGTGAGATTTGATGAAGCCCTAGATGGGATAATCCATAACAGAATTGGTTGGACAACTGAAGGAAACATTGTTATATGGACCATGGACATTGATGGCTCTTGAATATTGGTTCAAGAGAGAAAGGATCACCTCTCATTAAATATAAGTATTTATTGACTTATGATTCCTCTTACTTTTGTCTAGATTTATAGATCTAATGATTATGTTTATTGATTATACTTCTCACCTCCTTGATGAGATGTGATAACCTCTTGAGGATCATTTGAGATTCAGGAAGGATGGGTAGATTTAGAAAGAGGTAAATAGGTACTTAATGAATAGGTGATAAGCACTACAAGCTGCTTATAAAAAGGTGCACATGTATTTGAATACCACAAGGTATGCATGGTATGTTGTATTTCAGCTATAACTTTGGATGGCTTGGTAAGCCCTAAGGTATGATGAGAATGTCTCTTTCTTGATGGCCCATACATGCATATTAAAGTAACTTGGATCTATGTTCCTATGATGAAATGATGCATCAGGTGTTGAACATTGTGATCTTCTTAAATTCTATGAGGCTATCTAATGTTGATACATTGATACACTTGATGATTGGCTAACATCCATCCGTTGGACATCTTGATCGTATAAAGAATGCTAGCACCTTGGATCTAGTAGATAATACTCTTAATACTTGTCATGCATGGGTCATGTTGGATTTCACATAGAAGAATAGCTCATTGACTCCTATACACGGGTTAGCTAATAATGCTTGTGATAAGAATGATAAAAGCATACGGAAAGACATATTGACACTCTCGTTGTTTTGATGAAGTTTTATTGAATGACCTTACTTGATCTTATTGATAATGAAGAACATGGTAACCTTGATGTGAGAGGTGTATGTGTAATATTGATATCTAGATCTCTTACTAACTCTGGTCATGTATTGATGTGATAAATAACTATGGCATATCTGATTGTTCTAACTTGATGAAGTGAATTGATAGAAATTATTATTGTGTTTATAATCTTTGAGATATGATGTTGCATCTATCTTCTACTTTGATTCTAATCTTTGATGACATACTGATGTCATGATGCTAATAGCCATGATAGATATATGGTTATGATCTAACCGATCTATTGTTGCATGACTCTAGCAAAGACAATTTTATGACATAATGAAGATGAATGAAGCAGATCCCCAGTCAGAGGGAGAATCTCTTCTTGGACCACTATTTGCATTCTATACTGTTGAAGTATGATTTATGTGCATTTGACATTATTGATTTGTAGTAGAGTCTTAGATTGGAAGCTTGTACATAAATTAGGGTTTCTACTATGGACACAGTCACATATATAGAAGATATCGTCCTTGGACGCACACATGCTAAGGTCCCCGGAGCATCCAGGTAGCTAAAGATTCCCCCATGCTAACCTGAAGGGAGCATCCAAAGGTTTGACTACAATTGAGCATCATCTGACGTTGTCTGAACTCTAAATCAAGAAGTTTCTGACATATCCTGCCACTGTAATATGATTTCTGAAGTTGTTGGGTTAAATTTATGATCACATAAGAATGGATTATCTTGCATGAAATCATGTGTTCACCTGGAAAATGTCAGTACCACATATTTGTTGCAGATAACTGCAAGATCTGCAAGCACTGCAAGCAGGAAAATATTGAATGGTTTCCATTACATGAGCATTCATACTGGACTTATGTTTGTAGGTGATCGACACATTCATATAGATATGTCACTATGTTTGTGCTACAAGAGGTTGGCATGATTTGGATGATTGATACAGATGAGTAATGTTTAGTATTTTCTCATGATATTTTTCATTAATAATTGAGATATGCTTTGAATTTGGACTTGACCTGATGTCTAATGGTTTGATATGACGATTGTTGATTTTCCCTATGTGGGCACAATGACTTATGTGGGTATTCAGAAATTGGCCTCCTCGTTCCTAACACAATATTTGAGGTATTGATAGTTGTGATTTAGCATGAAATTGAAACCTACATGACTCATCCTTGGTGTATGCATTTGCACCTAGCTAAAAAAATGACTTATATTACGATTATGAGAATGACTTGATGTAGTTTTAGATGGATATTGCATGGTTTTTTACACCTTGTTGGCATGATAATAAATAAAGTCATGATTTGATATGAGCTCCATCTGTCTTCTGGTTGAAAGTATTGATACTGTGATAATAATGACTTTGATAATGGTCGTGATCTAACTTCTAAGATTTGATAAGTTGACTTTTCTGATGTGATGGTACAAATTGATTTATGTAAGGCTGATTATGATGGCTTAGCAAGACATTATTCTTAGAGCATTGTATGAAGCAAGCTCCCTAATCCTAATATGTCTATATTGATAGTTATCTGATGAAGTCACGATGATGAGTTCCAATGTATGGCTTTGATTTTGATTATTGTTTTGGTTTTATATCCTGATGATCTAATCTTGTTAGGTGATGAGCCTCTAATGATTTAAATAAGAGGGAGATAACTTCTTAAGCTTGAATTGATGTATCATGGCATGTTGAATCAATTTTTGGAATTTGGGAAAGAAATTCCATATTGCAAATCTATTGTAATTTTTTTTGAATAATGGAAATGCAAATCCTTGGACACTCCTATTTGAAGTTCAAAATATTGTTGAACTTAGCATGTCATACGTAAGTTGTTTGAAGCATTGATGTTCCGTTTTGAACATCCATCTGCATATGTATTATGTGCATAGAAAATGAATAAATTCATGATTGAGTTGCTTCATTCACATAGAATTTCCGCCAAGCATGCTTTGAAATATTTGCATGAGGTGTTTTATTTTTGTGGATGAGATATTTCTCCTATGATATGTGAATGCATGGATGTATTGCTGCTATTTGAGATTATTGTTGTTAAGCACATTTGGATGTTGCTTTAGTATGAGATCTGCCATGATATCTTGGATGAGAATTCCATAACATGATCAAGGTTGAAGATGATGTTTCTAGCATGGCTAGCCATGAGGCAGGATGAAGAAGCTCCTTAGAGAGTTGTCTAAGCATTACTTGGATATGAAATGGATACATTATGAGATTTGATTGGCATAAGATCCCATATTTAGAGTTGGGACCAAGATACTCTCATATATTGAGACATTGCAACTACTTGAAACAAGCTTACGCTTGTGGTTGACACCTCCTTGAGAGGGAGAGTGATTATGGTATCCTTTTGTGATTTATATGATTATTTATGTTCTGACATGATATTTGATTTGATGTCCCGTATGAACAGGAAACAATTGTTATTGAGACAAGCTGATACCAGATTTGAGTATGATGAGAGCAAAGTTGATTGAGGACACTGAGCCAACACTTCCTTCTTGTCTGAGCTCCGAGGGTGAGGAATTGAGATGGAGAGCTCCTGGGGTTGAGGGAACTCTGGACAATAAGGAGTTACCCTTATCAGTTACCCATAGGGTTTGAGAATGTTGCTTCCCTATGTTCATAGGGTCAGAGAATGCTCCTCCCCTGCTTGGTCTTTGAAGAGTATACCCTAGTTGGCATCATACCCACAAGCAGGCCGACTTCTCGGGAATACCGCTCCTTGTTTGGACAACGAGTTGAGATTGTACTTGGGGTGTACAACCCAAGTCGATTATGATGCAGGTGTTTTACAACATGACTATAGAGGGTCATCAATGGGAAGATCAATAAGCAATAGGATGGGTTGAGATAATCCTATGTGATTCTAGGTTGACATTGAGCTCCTTGATGAGATGCCAGGGTCGATATACACTCCACTGTGTGTTTGGATATCCTATTGCTCGATATGGGGATATAGATGTATAACTCCCCATGAGATTCCAGGTCAAGATGTGTTCCCTGATGTGGTTCTAGGTTGAGATGTGCTCCCTGATGATATGATCTCTAATGACGATTGATGATGATCTAGGTAGTAGCCCGTTGACAAAGATTCCAGATAACAGACTGATGCATAGAGGATGGTAGCTTGAGCTCCCCTTCGGTAACAAATTCTTCTTCTTCTAGATTCAATAATGTTCATCATGCGAGCATGAATAATCAAGAGATAAGCATGAATAAGCAAAGGATAGATTGAGATGTACAATGATGATTTGTGATGATGAGACACTTGATATGGACATGACATGATGACTGCATGACATATATGATCCATGATGATACTTGATGACACTTGAAGATTCCAGAATGACATATTGATTGATGGATAGATATTGGCAAGTGGAATACTCTCTAGTTGAAAGGGAGCGTTAATTTTGCAAACTCCTGTCAAATTCCACCTTGGAAAGCTCATATGACCAAGATAATAATTACATTAGATTTCTCTTTTCGAGAGGACCAGAATTGACCTAAACATCATCCAATTCGGTCAATCAGAAGTTGAGTTTTGAATTATTTTATTCATACACGTATTATGGAAAGGGTCATCCCTAACCACATGTGTAACTGCTTAGGTCAGCCTCAAGCCCAAGTGGGCCCTCATGAAATCCTATAAATAAGAGACCTCAAGCTCATTTGGGCACATTCAATTAAGTTATCTTCTCTTCTCTTATTATCTTGGTTTGCACATGTTGGTTGCAGGAAAGTTCTCAGGGTCGAAGCTTGTACTGATCTAGAGTTTTCTAGATCTCATATGCTGATACATAACTAGAAATTTTAGTCCCTAGATGCTGGAAAAATGTGTTATGGGAGAATCTAGGGAGCCTTGGACGTTGGCATAATGGGTTATGAGAGGGTCCAGGGATTTAGAGATAGATCGGGTTGTATTAGTCATTAAACACTTGCACATAGTGGTCTTGATAACGTCGAGGCTGTCATAGATGTTCGCACATCAACCTTATGAGAGTGTCCAGGGCTTAAAGTAGGTCTGGCTATGTTTGAACCCGAATTCCCTCACCCAGTTCACCTGGGAGCGTCTGGATCTATTCCGGATGCAGTCATCTAGTTATGTAAATAGCGTTTAGATTTGCTATAGATGCTCGCATAATGCCTCCTCCATGCATGTAGGACTCATAGATGAGATTTATATAGTTCGAAGATTCCACTCAATAACATAAGTGTTCCACATTATCCAACAATTGACAACAAACAGTGACAACACTTTACAGTTCTCAGAATCAAGGTTTTGATTATAAGCATGATTAGATCTGTTTCATTGATATCATAGTTGTATTGTTGCATAAATAAAGTTATGGATCATTGTACTCTCTTTTGCTGAATCATTTGATGACCATCTAAGAAGAAGAATATTTGTAAGGGTTTTCTCCATATTGGGTTTTCCCTTGGTCTTGAACCAATCCTGGTGTCTCTATGTGTGTGCATACTTTTCTTTTATTGTTCCTCTATGTTCCGTTGCATTGATGATGATGATGATGTTGTTATTTCTATGTAATTGCATATGATGATGAATAATGATGTAGATATGAATAATGTAATGATGATATTGGGTGAACTTAATGTATTAATGAAGAAATGCAATTACCAAAGTAAAGAACAATGTAGCCCTATGAAAAATTAATGTGCCAACGAACAAGTGTGTGCGAGTAGTCACATACTGTAATGGGTAAGGAAGAGAATTCATGCACAAAATGCCCAAAATTTGCATTGAGAATATGATCATTGACATTATTCGTATCACAAATCACTTAAGGCATTTCAAGTTCAGACCTTTCAAATTCAATCATAATAATAGCCATGGTATCCGTCAGGTTGAAAACAATGGATTTCCTTTCGAGTTCATCAAAGAAAGTCTTGTCATACATTTCAAGAATGTGAGAAGCCTTCCTAAGATCAAAAGGAGAGAGTTCTTTCTAATTTTGATTAAAAGATGACTCATCATTATTCATGTCAGGACAGTTAACGAGACTCAACTCTTCACAAGCAATAATTCATTAAGAAGGATTTCATTCAAGGATGAAGTGTCACCCTTGGGAATCAAAATTTGACTCCTCTTCATCATACACATCATATATAACACTGCAACTAGGATAAAGAAGATAAAAAATAGCCATAGGACCAAGGTATTTATCATATATGGGAGATTCATTAAAGAATGAATCTTAAATCATATCACAAAAGCATTCTTGATCACCAAGGTTGGATCTATCTTCATCAGAATTATAAAAAATAGTATGGTCATCATCATTAATATCTGAGGAATGAAAGGTGTTCTCAAGATCGAGAGTGAGAACCTATTCATAAAAAGCTGAGAAAAAATATTGGTCATGTAGATCAAGAAAGGTATCCTCATCATCAAGATTCGACACTTTGAGATCAGAGTCCTTACAGATAACATCAACTGCATGATAAAGGAGTTCAATATTAGTTTTGAGGATCAGATTGGTCATTGTATGTGTGAGATTCAATATTTTCTTGAAAGAAAGAGTGAACAAATAGAGATCTTGAATCAACTAGATAGAGATCAGAAGGAGCTTCTTTATAAACAATAGGGGATGTAGATTCAATATTTGTGAACTGAAAACCATAGGAAAATTTTTCAGAGTCTTCATACTGGAATCCATAAGAAGCAATAGGATTGTCCCTTTTTAGTTTGTATTGCCTTCTAGCCTAAATGCAAATTCGGCAAGTTGAAGGATCATGGGAATTATTGTATAAGTTAAACTAGAACTGGGGTTGGGGAGGCTTTGATGATGGGGGGAAATCATTGATAATTTTTCCAAAGTGGGTTGGCTTGAAAACATTAAGGTACCAATCTTTCGTCTCTCTGAAAAGAGTGAGATTAAACAAGTGGGAAGTAGTACGAAGGTCATGGACCCATGCAAAATGATAAAAATTTAATAACTTGATGACATGATCATGAGAGGATTCATTAGGTGAACCAATGAAGGTTCGACAAAAAAGCCAAGGCAAACTCTTAACTAGAATCCAAAAGGAAGTGTGCATTCTTAACTAAAGACAAACTTAAGGAGAGAAATTAATTTTTCTCCCCAGTGTGGTCGCCAAAATATGTTGATGGTTTAGTTAAAGTTGGGCAGACTAAACTATACAACTCCTTGAATCTTGTTATCACAATAAGATAATGAGAAATATTGCTCAATATATAAAATGTAAATTGGAAATGTTTGATATTTTATTTTATGGATATATTTACACTGCAAAAACAAAAAAAGAATACTGATATATACATATGGAGCAGGATATTCATAATGAAATGAATGATTAACATGTATTAAAGAAAATAAAAATCAAACATGAATTAATAGCGAGTTAGTCATGATTCAAGGCCAAAACCTTGAAATCCTATAGAGCATAAGTTGTGAAAAATAGTGAAAAAATTTAACAAAATAGGAGAGGTGTATAAGGAAAATATTGTATACAAGAATAAGATGATTTTATTAAAATAATAGCTAGATCTTAACAATAGGCCTCTGCGAAGCCCATTGACCAGTTCTGAGACTCAAATTATTGCAATGTAAAGACTCATATACAATAGTCAAGGAAATTTAATTAAAATTGCAGCATATTGATCTTTCAAGCAATTTGCATGAATGGACAACTTTCTTTCTGCATAAAGATCACTATTAGAATTGATAAAATAAAAATCAGACCTTCTGAACAACAATTAAATGATAAAAAAGAACAAAAGATACCTCCACAAATCCTTGAATAATTGAGGGAAGTCACTTTAATTGGTCTCTCCTTTAGACATAGAACTATTTTCACCATCAATATCATCTCTTTAGTTTACAAAGAATAACATCAAAGGGAAAAAATAACCTAGTTTTGTTGTAGCATACCTCTCTTCACAACTTTCCCTCTTTTGCCTTCATAGATCTCCCTTCTTTTTAAAAAGGCCTCAAGTAGTTTTGAAAGTTTTCAGTTTTAATAAACAAGATTAATTATTTTCATAATTAGTATGATTAGGGTTAAGAGGCGAGACTTTTACAGGTTGATAAAAATATTTTTCTAAACTAAAAGGTTAGACACTAATAGGTGGGACCCTTATTATCATTCGACTAGGCCTCATTGTTTTCATGCATTAGATTTAAACCATCAATTTATTTATCTCATAAATGTTGGTCACTAGTAAACATAACATAATCAAGCCTTAATCATGTTCCATAAAAAATAAATACACCTCATGATACAAAGTCATCATATTGTAATTCCCAAAAAACAAAACCTTATTCGTCTTCATCTCCTTGTTTCTCCTCATATTATTGCATAACTTAAAGTGGCACCCCCATAAATATGTATAAAAATGATATCTTCTTGTTTCTCCAATATTTAAATACCATCCAAATGTAACATTACATCCATTAGGTAATCTGGAAAATAATGTGCCAACAAAGAGTAAACAACAATACCCACAAAATGAACCTTTTCTATCAATAGAACCAAAATTAGTCTTCTTGTCAATGAGAGGGAGTTGATCTATTTGTACCCCCTCTGCCTCTACCTCTTCCCCTATTCCTATTGAAAAAAATCAATTTGCATTATATACATTCATTCAATTACTTGTAGGAAAAAAAAAGTAAACTATTCATTAACAAATATAAAACAATTATGAGTTTTAAACATCGACGAGGATGTATATCAAATGGTAACGGGGGAAAGGATTCAAATGTTGATATTTTAATGACAATTGTGTTTCCAATCGAAATATCTAATATAGAAAAGACGGTCTAAATTACAATATATAAACTATATATTTTCGACCAAGCACATTGAAAAGCAAGCATCGAATTAAGATGGAAACCCTATGACGAGACTTGAGTTCGTCTAAAGTGAGATAATAGGCCGATTATATATATCTATTTGACCATCATACTTTATGAAGCACATGTACAACATTGTACAAAAATAGAACAAAACCCTTGACAAGTATTGATACTTAATTTTGTATACAAAATGTTAATGGGTGGATAAACAAATTTTCATTATTTTTTTTGCTGAATTAAGCGTCGGCACTTCTACTCAACTATATTATAAAACACATTACATAATGTACAAAAAAACGGGCCATAACTTTACCGAGCCTCACATAGCCTTGGAAACCGATCCAAAGGCCCATAATCTGAGCCAAGGGCCGACAAAACATTACGTTGTGACCTCCAAAATTCAAACCTTCGCCAAGACCGTGCGATCTGCCACCAGAGATCTAACGGTCGAGAATCAATTTCAGAAAGCTAACATGCAAACCCTTTAATCATTGTATCGGACCCGATAAGCATATAGAGACAACAATATAAAAATTTCAGGTCCGCTTGGGAGGATAACTCTCGCGGATGTAATCAGCCCGAAATCCACCAGATGTGGGCGATCCCAACCAAGTTGAGTAACTTGCCTGGTGTTTAACAACACTTTCAGACCCAAAGCCTAATAAAGCCCCCTCTAAGTTAATTTCGGGCCTGTTTAGCATGGTAACCAGCTTGCCATTTGCCATGCGAAATTCACAGGATTGCCTCTATTTCTCCTATCTGCTTGCTCGTTAACTAAGCACCCTGCATAGCTAATAAAAAGGCGATCTTTAGTGTAATTCGTATTCATGTAAAGTCTTGTTCTATATATTGAAACCTGCCCGAGAACCTTGGGTTTGTAGAGTATTGGGTACATATTCCCGCCCGAAGACCGGACATCCTGTTCGTATATATCCAAGAATTGCTACATCGTATAAACCAAAATTCCTCTGTTTCCATTAGTCTACATCTTGCTAGTTTCCCCTACTCTGATAGAACTCCCTGTCCATGTTCGCCTATCTAAGACACCCTTCCCTCAATCTACCCTAGGGGGTCTCTATCTAGTCATATTTTTTATTGCTTTTAGCACAGAGTACGCCTTCATTAGCTAAGATATCCGCTAATTTGTTGGTTGTTCAGCACACATGAGTAAAACTAAGGGTTCTCATGTTCTGCAGGTGGGATTTAATCCCTTGATAAACTTGCAGAAGTCACCAATTTCTCGATACTTTGTCTGGAGCTGAGAAATAGCAAATTTTCTTGACCGAATTAATAATCAATTCGGAATCAGCTTCAATTATGGTATTATGAATATTTGAGTCCCTCAAGATTTCTAAGCATTGCTCAAGGGCCACGAGCTTTGCCATATTATTAGTGGCTTCCCCAAATGACTATGAAAGATGGTTTTTATGAAACCCTTATCATCTCTTATTACTCCTCCATACCCAGCCATGCCGGGGTTTCCTTTTGAGGCCCCATCTATATTGCATTTCATAAAACCCTGAGGGGGAGGTTGCCAGAAATCCTTATCAGCTATTATATGACTTGCCTTCTTGTTTTTCCCTGTAGGGCAAGCCCCTGAAGACCCAAATGTAGTAGTATCTTCACATCTATGTCTTTAGGTTGGTCCTTGGAGGGGTTTTAATGAGGGTTCCTACCATCTCATTGAGCTGTCTTAAAATCTAAGCCATGATACTCTGGGAAGAACCTTTCCTGTTCTTGAATATTTTGTTGTTGCGTTCATTCGAGACATCCCAGATTAGAAAGCTTGGAACTAAATCCCAAGCTTTGTTGACTATTTCATTATCAGAGAAAAATTTTCTCCACTTCTTCAAAGTGCTGGTAATGCTGCCCATGTCCCTGTCTGTTTGTCTGAATATTGAAGCTATCCAATTCCACAAGGTGGATGTGAATGGGTAGAGGTTGAGTAGGTGATCCATAGTTTCTTCTTGTAATTCGTATAGCTAGCATCTAGATGGACTGGATACCCCTCTTTTCCTAAGGTTTTCCTAGGTCAAATTTTTTTTTTTTATGCTGCACTAATCAGGTGAAGTTTGATTTTCATCCAGCTTTGGTTCTTCCATAGGTCCTTCCATAGCCAATCAAGGTTTGGAAATTCAAGCCCAAGGGCTATGCACTTGGCCTCTTTGAGGTTAAAGGTGCCTTCATTGTTTTTGCCCCATCTCAGCTGGTCTGAATCTGGTGATGTCAAAATCTTTCTCTGTTCCAGGATGGCTGTTAAAGCTTCTGCATGTGCCTTCAATGGGGAGTCTTCACTGTATACCAGTTTCTTCCATGTTCTCCAGTTTCCCTCGCTTCTTTCCTGATCCCATAAGTCATTTACTCTAAGTAACCCTTTGTTGTCAGTATTGTTATTGAGATTTGCAAATTCTTCTCTTAACAATTTAGGTTCCTGTTTCCAATTATCTTCCCAAAACCAAGCAAGGTTTCCATCTCTGATTTCTCAGAAACCGTGTTTCTGAACAATGACTCTATTCTCCCAAGCTTTGTTCCAAATGTGGGAGCTTTTGATGATCCTAGACATTGTATGATCCCTTTCTTACCAATTGTTTGCATATTTCTGTTTCCAAATTTTGGCCCAAGGGGAAGCCGAATCTTTTAGCCACCTCCACCTTAGTTTTGCCCCCAAAACTAACAAATTTTCATTATTAACTGTGGGAAAGGACTTACAAATTTTTTGCGTATGAGGAACCGAGGTTTCTTGCCCAATACACCACAATTATGAAAATTGTACTATGTTTAATACACCACAATTGACTTCACATTTCAATGCATAGGTCAGAAAAATTCACAGAAAAATAAATAAACTTCAATCTCTTGATTAACGCCAAACCAAATAAGAATATCTCTCAAACCATAATCATGACACACATGAAATCCCGCGTCACAAAAGAATAGGCATATAATAACCAAATAACACCATAGGGTCATAAAAACTGATATCCAAGCAATGTAGGTGATATGACCGTTCAATGAAGTATTCTCGAGAGAGAGATAAACTTGGTTTTAGAGGTTACAATGACCGTTCAATGAAGTATTCTCGAGAGAGAGATAAACTTGGTTTTAGAGGTAGCGTTGTTGTGGCCAAAAAAATTCCTTATAAGAGGGGTCCCACCTATTACTGCTTTAGTGGATAACCAAGTAGAATAATTAGTGGTAAGGAGAGTTTTAGCTTTAAATACGTATTGGTTTACGAATGGGATTAGTGTTGACTATCGTCAACAAAGTTTAACGAAATTCTTTCCAAAAAACATTACCAGTACTTCAAGTCTTTTTCATTTACCAAACATCATCCCAAAGGGCATTTGGAAGCACTAATGAGTTAAGATTCTTTTTATTAACCGAAAATGCATTGGTAGATTATAAAGATTAAACATTTTTCATAAAGGAATGTGGTAACGTTATAAGGGTATTAACCATACCTCCGACATATAGAGGAAATTTGGGTTTCATATTGTAATTATCACATAATGGGTCTTATCACATCCCATCTCACACATCTTATCATATGCATCGTCATATACCCGATAGGCATAATGATTATTACATAATGCCATTAAGTAGCAATTAATAGCCATTATTACACAACCATCTAATCTATAACCAAAGGTACACAATTATACAATCGATGCATGCAAAGTACATGACCCAAATATTTTTTGACACTGCAATCATTTGTCCAGGCAATAAAAGGGCAGTGTAACATGACTTCCATTGTGCACAGACCAAGCTTCTAGTGCAAGTGTATGACATACCAACATAGGAGGGTCCATTGATAGTATTGAACCAATGAAATTTGGGGCTACAAAAATCAATTCTAAAACAAGAGATATTCTTGCCAAAACTAGCTATAGTAGGGTTCCTCCAAAGGTTTCATTGCTCAGATGTTAGACTTGCATTAGAGTTCACCAATAACTTTTATGGAACCAAGGCCCAAGTGCAACATATGGAAATTAAAGTTACATACTTCCTTCTCTAAGTGAGAGGTGGTACAAGAACTTTCGGATTTCAAACAAGAGTTGGGTGCCATTTTTAAAGATTGCTTCATTATTATCAAACTTGTGGAAGGGAGTGTAGTGGAGTGCTTTAATGGAGCCATGGGGTGAAGTTGCACTCACCATGCAACAAATTATCACCTATGAGGGGAGGTACAAAATAATCTAGAATTATCACACCTACATCCTCATGCATCTAAGAGGGGACATTATTCAACATCCCTTGCTACCTTATCAAGAGTTTAACGAATATTGTTGAAGGTTTTCAAAATAAGAAAAACCTTGAGACAATGTTATATCATAAAGGGTTAATCAATATGTTGATCATAGCCAAGTTACGACAACAAACATTTTTATGGTTGGAATATTCATGAGGGGTTATAGCTCAAACAAGACCAATAAAGCCTCTGGCCAAGGTTCGACCACTTAGAGCCTATATGGCCCAACTCAACCACATGTCATTGCAATTTCAAAACCTAAATACTCAACATGGGCATCAACAAGGTCTAAAGGGATAACAAGGGAAAAACTAGGGGGCCTTAGTATTGAAATCACCATTGAAATAAGCATTGAAAAGGCTGAGGAAGAAGAGACTGGGTGATCTAAATTTAAGAAGGAAACAAAAGGAAATACAAATTTAAAATCAATCATAGAGATGCAATGAAATTGAACTTCATTTAATAAGTAGAAATACTAAAACTATTTACATGTAGAATGAAAGAAAACTAGCTCGAATAGTGGTAGCTTATCTTTGAGAAGATATGTGACAACTATGCATCTTATTGAACTATCTTATAATGAGGCTCATAGGCCTTTTTATCATGAAGAAACAATGATAAACCCTAAATATCCAAAACCATAACCCTAGTAAATGAAGCACCAAGGGATTATGGGCTTCGATAGAGTAAGTTGGAACACTAATTTCTTGGGGTTGTAACTTTGGGGTATGATCTTTGTTTGACGCGCATGATAACCTGTTAGAAAGGTTTATTATAGGAGAACAACTTTCGACTGCAAACATTAAGAAAAGACTCATGTTTTCCCATCTCCCCAAAAAACATTGTTCAGGGAGTTAAAATGGCTCCAAAAGTTCAAGACCTAAAAACTACCAAAATAGGAAACTATAATGAAAAATAGGAAACTGATAGGAAATTGTGTTGTGAGACAAGTGGAATAGGGTAGTGGCCACCAATGTCCACCTATATTAGTCCCGCCCCATTAGGAAGTAATATTCCCCATTTCCTTGAGTGCCTCCATGAGATGAAGAAATTTTGGTCCCCATTGAGCCACTTGCCTTGGTGTAGGAGTTGGCCTACTTTGAGAATCCGATATAGTTGGAGCCTCCATTGGTGACTATTCTTAATCTACGTTTCCATGATTTGATTAGTCATGGCCTATTCAGTGCAATATGGGTTGATTTTTATCAGTGTTAATTGTTCTACAATTTCTGGTGTGTCCAACAATGGTGGAAAGTAGGGTTGAAGGTAGTCCGCATTAAAAATTGGGTGCAAGCCAAGGAATGGGGGGATACTTAGCTCAAAATAATTTTCACCCACCATCTTGGTTATGGTGTAAGTTCCATAGTGAAGTGGCCAAATATTTCAATGGGCCCTTGCAAGGCATTCCTTCTGCAAATGTGACCAATCCTTATCTCCCGCCTGAAACTTGTGTGGCACCCAATGTTGATCATGATGTTTCTTGTACTTAGCATTAACTCTGTGCAATATATCATGGGTATGTCGAAAAATGTGCTAAATTAATTCAATAAACTTGGTAGCTTTGTTGGATTTAGATTAAACATGTGCAGATTTTGCCTGGGTAATTGCAAGGGGCAGTGCAAGATCAATGGGAACAATAGTTGAAATCCTAGGCCCACTTGAAAGGGGTTGTGGCTAATGGATATATGGAGAGTTTTGTTGTAGATGTGTTAGACAAGGGGAAACTCTCATCCCATGCTCTTGGATGCTTGGAGTTGTACATACACAATATGTGCATGATCATCCTATTGACGACCTTTTTTTGGCCATCAGTTGAGGGGTGGAAGGAAGTCAAATTGGTTAACTTGGTATCCAACAGTGACCAAAATCTCAACCAAAATGCACTTAGGAATATGTTATTCCATTATAATATGATGATTTTTGGGATCCTAAAATATACTGAAACCCGTTATAAGAAGATCTTAGCAATGGCTTCTGTTGTGATACTCTTCTTGCAGGCAACCATAATGGCCATCTTAGAAAATATATCAATTACCACAAATACATAGTCATTACCATGCCCAGTAGAAGGAATGCTAGACATATATTCCATCGAGATGGATTCCTAAGGTCGGCTAGGAGTTGGAAGAGGCGTGTATAGGCCTTGCTTCTTAATGGTTGGTTTGGTGATGGCGCAAGCAATGCAAGATTTGATATACTTTCCAACATCCTGTTAAAGTTTTGGCCATCAAACTTTACTTCTTTAATACTGCCATTTTCTTCTCCACACTAAAATTCCTTGTGATCCAATTGTAATGTGCCGCTTAGATCAACTTGGCACATTTTCTTGAAGGAACACAAAGGTGTCCGAGGTAGCACAACAATCCATCCTTAAGGTTGAAGTTGGAACTGACTTTGCAATCATCAACGTCTTGTAAGTGGCATCAAATTTTGTGTCATTATCAAATAGTTGTGGCTATCCAGAGGTCTTGTGCCCACAAGAGTTGAGAATTGTGTTCAGTAGGACAATCGGGAGCTGACTAAGGCAACTTGCGACATGATTACTACTACACTTCTTGTATTTAATGTTCAATTGGAAGTCTTACAAGTTTGTGGATCATTTTTTATGCCAATCATTTTACAACATCCCCTGTGTCTACATAAATTGAAGAGGGCGGTGTTCCGCGTAGATGATCGTCTTCTTCCTCATAATATAATGTTTCCATTTCCAGCAACCTTGCACGATAAAATGCATTTCCTTATCATAGGTTGGGTATCTTCAGATAGTATCAGAGAGTGTATCACTATGATAGGCCACTAGATTCCCTTGTTGAGCGAGAATTACACCAACAACATAGACGAAGGCATTTGTCTTGATCTCAAATGGTTGTTGTAGGTATGGTAAGGTTAGGACTGGTGCAGAGCAAAGGTGGTGTTTCAGTTCAATGAATGCATTATATTCCAACTAGAACAAAAAAACTTTTCTTTTACTCCACCCTTGCTAACTTGACTTAAGGGCCAAGTGATATGAGATGACCCCAAGATGAATCTTCGATAGAAATTAGCAAGGCCCAAGAAGTTGTGAAGCTCTATTAGAGTGGTGGGGGTCGACCAATCTAGAAAGACTTGGATCTTTTCTAGATCCACATGCAAACCTTGCTTATCAATTATGTAAACTAGATGTTGGACATAGTTCGTGCCAAACGAGAATTTATCGAGGTCATCACATAGCTTGTGTTGTCGCCAAATGTGAAGGACTTGTTGAATATGTTATAAGTTCTATGCCCAACTCTTGTTGAAGATGACGATATCATCTAGATATACAACCATGAACGAGTTAGTGAAAGGACCCAAGATGTCATCCATCAACCTCATAAAAGTTATGGGGGCATTTGTCAAACTGATGGGCATGGCTAACAACTTAAAGAGCCCCTCCTTGGACTTGAAGGCAATTTTCTAGACATCCATGGGTTTTATTCGAACTTGGTGATAGCCAAACTTCAAATCAATCTTGCTAAACTACTTGGCCCCATTGAACTGGTCAAGAAGTTCACCAATCTATGGAATCAAGTATCTGTTCTTGACTGTGATTTTGTTTAGAGCATGATAATCAGTGTAGAGTCTCCAAGTCCCATCCTTCTTCTATTTGGGCTCCTATGGGGTCAGGAACTTGGTTAGATGTGCTCTTTTTGTAGAATTTCCTGGATCTATTGCTTGATTTCCTCATTTTCTAAAAGAGAGTGACATTAGGTTAGCCCATTAGGTAGAGGTGCATTAGGGTTCAAATCAATCGAATGCTTGAATATACAATGTAGAGGTACCTCGGTGGGTGAGAAGAAGATGTCCTTGTACTATTTCATGACCTTATTCACCTTCTTCTGCTGCATGAAGGAGCCTTTTTTGTAGGCCATGATATTCCCCTTACTTTGAGAGTGAATAAGGAAGAAAACAAATTTCCTAGTATGGGAGATGATCTTACTGCATTGCTTAATAGAGATCAACAAAATGGTAGTAGGTGAGTCTACCTTTGGTATCTTGTATAGTTTTCTACCCAAAGTAATAATAACATTATGAGGTTTGGAGTCATACACAACATGACACTTCCACAAGTATTATTGGCCTAACAAAATATCACAAAATTCAAGGGGAGAAACATCACACAACACATCCTTGAAAGGCTTGATGTTGTAGGGAAAGAGGCACTGTTGACTAACACGAAGATCCCACCCTTGGTGTAGTCACCTGATGGTGTATGGTTGTAGGTATGGTGTTGTTGGAAGGCCCAACCACTTAATTACCTCTATTTAGATGAGTTGAATTTGAATCCCACTGTTAACAATGAAATGTAGCTGAGCACCCTTCACCCACATTTGTGAGTGGAAGAGACGCTCACCTTCCTCCAGATATTTGGGCTTACTTTACTTGACCTTGCTGGTGGAAATGGTGGCCCTATGTTCTACATCAATGATTTGTTTCCCCTTGTTGGGTTTTGGATCAATGTTAGAACCTATGTTTGACTTTGAAGCTTTTAGCTCGTCCAGTAGTGACTGCTTTACATGATATTCATTTGCGTTATGAGTGGGGCTCTTGTGGAACTTCCCATTACTATTATTTTCCTTGTCTTCCCATTACTATTATTTTCCTACAACTTCAATGGGTTGTATTGGGGTGTTTCACCCTATCTCTCTCTTTTATTCTTCGATTTGGGGTGCCCTTGCCTTGCTTCAGATTCGTAGATCCAAAGTCTCACTTCTTCTGTTTAAATTTTTTCTCAATTTTTACATCATATCGGTATGTAACATTAAGCAAGGAGATGTCCAAGAATTCCATTTCTTCCTAGATGCATTTATGCAGAAAACCATGCTACTTGAGCACCAGATGTGGATCAAAGTCTTTGATACCCAAGTTCATGTGTGAGGTACGGAAGATATTCTTGAACTCTGGCACTTCTTGGTCCCTTTCATGCCGTAGTGTGGTCCATTTTATGTACTTGTCTTCATAGATTACAAAAGGGTAATATTGTTCCTTAACAACATCCTGAAAAGAGTTCCATGAGGGTGTGATTGAAAATAGTGGGGGTTCCTCCCTAACTTTTTAATTATAGTAAGTTTCCCACCAGAACTTGACATGGATGTGGTCTAAAGTAGTGCAAAAGCGATCTTTTCTCTATTGGAAAAATTATGGACCAAAAAAAATCCTTCCACCATATTTAACCATTTATCAAGAGCATATGCATCTATGTGGCCTTCAAATATAGGAATATTACAATTAACTTTTACCTTAAATGGGGGTGACGTCTCTGAAGCGGCTGTTAGATGAAGATGTGTTTCCTATTGGTATCCACTAAGGGATCTAGGAAAAATTATCCATCATCTGGTTTCTTTATTGCTCAAGGGATTCTTTGAGAAATAATTTGATAGGATCTCCTACTTCCTCATATTTTTTTTCTTCTACCATGGGAGCCCATCAAGATCGGATAGGACAATCTTGCAAGGGATCAAGTGGTTCGAGTCCCAACTCCTTATACCCCAACCTCGCTGGGGACATGCATAGAAAAATAAAGAAAGAGCAGACAACTCTAAGACCATTGATCAAAATTTAAGAAGGGAATGAAATGAAATACATATTTAAAATCAAATATAGAGATACAATGAAACTAAACTTCATTAAATAAATAAAAATGTTGAAACTATTTACATACAGAATGAAATAAAACTAGCTCAAATGATGGTAGTTTATCCCTAACAAAAGATGCAACGACTTGCCTTATTGAACTATCTTACAGAGAGGCACAAAGGTCTTTTTATCATGAACAAACAATGAGAAACCCTAAACATCCCAAAACCATAACCTTAGGAGATGAAGTGCCAAATGATTATGGGCCCCGATGGGGTAAGTTGGAATGTCAATTTCTTGGGGTTGTAACTTTGGCATACGATCTTTTTTTGGCGTGCATGATAGCCAGTTAGAAAGGTCTATTCGAGGATAATTTTTTTTGACTGTAAACATAGTCAAAGCCTAACAATTTCTCTTTTCCCCAGAAAACACCGTTTAGGGCCCCAAAACAACTCTGGAAATTCAGGACTTGAAAAATGCCAAAAATAGAAAACTGCCAAAATAGGAAACTATGCTAAACAATACAAAACCAATAGGAAACTATGTTATGTGCCAAGTGGAATAGGTGGGTGGAAATAAATATCCACCTGGATCATTGATACACGCATGGATAAGGGGGTTGGCTAGACTGAAGATGATATAAGACTTGAGGAGGACCTCGGGGAAACCTTATTTCAGACAACAATATCCTCACAAGTACCTGGGAGATTTAATGGAAATAGAGTCACAATTCTTCCTAGGACCATTAATAGAAGAACCAAGTAGAAAAAGCAAGAAAAGGTATAGGAAAGGTAAGCTACATTAAGCCCCAAAATAATTTCATTTTTCTAGCCCTTGTTACCAAGTAGCAAAACTAAAGATCGGTGTTATAGAACAAGAAACTAAGGAATAAGCTACATAATAGTAGGCCAAAGATTGGAAGATTGGAAATACTGTTAGGAGATATCGAAGAAGAGGAAGCTCCAAAGCTCAGGGTAGACATTTATGTTGAAACCCATGTGAAAGAATCCCAACAATTTATTAATGCTATAGTAGATGATATCATCACAATAACATATGGTTTTGTTTAGTTTAATATAGATCTCATCTAGTGGGGAAACAAAGATGAAATGTTTTATTTGGGAATTATTGATAAGGAGTCTCATCATCATATTTTGGAGAAATTAAACAACAATGGTTCTCCATGTATTTGTTGTAAGAGAAAAAATGGGAGGCAAGAATTAAGAAATACAAGGATCAATTAGAACATGCAAAAATTGTAATAAAGCAAGTTTATGAGTTAGCCTCAGAGACAATCCTTTGCAGTGGGCCTCAAAAGTTTTTCCCATTCAACTACATGATTAGTGGACCACCTTTAGATTGAAGGAAATAACATCTAGACAACCATAAAAGGTGAAATAACATCAAGATTTTGTGGATATGTTTCTTTTTACATATCTAGAAGACCAAAACTTATTATGTGAGCATTACCTTTTCAATTATTATTATAAGATAATGCTCGTGGGAACACTAACCCATATGTTGGGAATGTCTAACTTCGAGCTTTCAATTCACACATCTTTGGCGTAATCAAGTGGAAGAGGGAGGTTAAATTTATGGGAGAATTGAATCTCGAACAAGTTTGTAGATAAGGAATTGTTAGGTCCCTATACTACTAGTGTAACCCCTTATTGTTATTAGTACAACCCCCTTATAATATTGTTGTGCCCATGTAGTCCCCATATTGTTATTATTGTGCCCTTACATTATTATTGTTATGTCGGTTCTGATTATATTATGACCCCTTAGACTCCTATACATAGAAAGGAGGTTTTGTCATTTGTATCATCTAAGAATTGTTCAATTGTGTAATGCAAAGGAGGTTGCTCCCTCGAAGAGACTTATTTCTAAGGCGTTGATCTATCTTTTCTATCTTTTTGTGAGCTGGTTTCATAACATTTGGTATTAAAGCTTTGGATTCTAGGGTTTCACTGCTCCAAATAGGTCATCGTGGCATTTTCGCTATAACTTTTTTCTACGACGTTTCAAAAGCGAAAAAATAAACCCATTTGAGACGCAATCGTGCTGAACCTCAGGTCTGAATTTCAGAGCTTGTCTCGCTATATTTTTAGAGATATGATCTGAGGAAGTTAGGCTTTTTGCAAGCTCCAGAATTTAAGCTAAAACAGGTCATCGTGGGATTTTCGCTATAAATCTTTCGCTACGAAGTTTCAGAATCTAAAACAAAAACCCATTTGAGAAGAAATATTTCTGAACTGTGTGTCTAAATTTCAGATCTTGTCTCGCTATTTTTTTGGAGATATGACATGAGGAAGTTAGGGTTTTTGCAAGCTCCAAAATTTCATCTAAAACAGGTCATCATGGTATTTTTGCTATAACCTTTTCATTACGAAGTTTTAGAAGCTAAAGAAAAAAACGTTTGAGAAGAAATCGTTTTGAATCTCAGGTCTGAATTTCAGATCTTGTCTCACTATATTTCTGGATATATGATCTGAGGAAGTTAGGGTTTTTATAGATTCCCGAATTACATACTAAACATGTGACCTTGGGAAAATCATCATAACTTTCTCTTTAAGCAACAAATTGAAATTTCGTAAGACGTTACAGAAAGAGGACGGACTGTAGTTTTCTATGCATAGTTTTCAGATTCAAAGGTTGAAACAATGACATGTGGCACATCGTACAAGTTTGATCTACTGAAACATTATATAATCAGGTCATCTTAGGAGATTAGGCATAACTCTT
Organism: Pinus taeda; assembly: GCA_000404065.3. Lineage (NCBI taxonomy): Eukaryota > Viridiplantae > Streptophyta > Pinopsida > Pinales > Pinaceae > Pinus > Pinus taeda. The sequence continues at coordinate 75,953 of APFE031411553.1, forward strand.
TCTTGGAGAATCAAATTCTGATCGGACTTGTGGGGTTATAAAGAGGACTCATAGGGCTACTATAGGAGAAAATTTTAGAACTTTGAGATATGAAAGTACAGAGTTACAGTCATTTCAAGATCGAGCTCCTGAAATCAAGAAAAGGCGATATGAGGAAGTTTGATGGAAAGGATCGAGTAAATTGGATACTATAGATGGAGCAATATTTTGATCTGCATGGTGTACTACTGTTACAAAAGGTATGTATTGCATCTTCATATTTAGAACCGGATCAATTTTTATGGTATAAAGGGCTTTGTTCTCATAAACAACTTGTTACGTGGTCAATTTTCACGGAGGAAATGATAACACATTATGAGGATACAAAGAGCAACACCTCTTTAGAGCAACACCACAAAAATTGGAAGAAAAAGAGAAAAAGGGCTTTGTTACAATTGTGATAAAAAAAATACATTAAAGGTCATAAGTGTGCTGACAAGAAATATATTTTACATTGATTGTGTGGAGAGGAGGAAGAAAAGGATCAAGAAATGTCAAAAGAAGAGTATATATACACCAGGAACCAACCCTAGAGAAAGAAGAAATGAAATCCGACTGTATCTTGTAAAGCATTGGGAAAGAATTACCACTCCTAAAAACTCTCAAGATAGAAGGACAAATCAAGAAGAAAAAGGTTCAAGAAGTGAAAGATCACATCGAAAAAGAAGAAATGAATCCGACCATATCTTGTAATGCAGTGGACGGAATTACCACTCCTCAAACTATCAAATATAGAAGGACATATCAAGAAGAAAAATGTTCAAGAATTGAAAGATCACATCGAGTCTCAAGAAATCAATCTGACCATATCTTGTAATGCATTGGAAGAAATTACCACTCCTCAAACTATCAAGATAGAATGACATATCAAGAAGAAAAAGGTAAGAGTGTTGATTTATTTGGGCAGTACCCATAATTTTATTGATTGTAAGATAGCCAAGGAATTGAATTGCTTCCTATATCCAGTGCCAGGGTTTCAAGTGATGGTTGCAAGTGGAGGAACCATAAATTGATCTAGAAAGTGCCATAATATCAAGCTATCCATGGGAGAATATGTATTGAATAGCCCAATGATTTCCATTCTAATGGGTGGTGCTGATGTTTTACTAGGAGTCCAATGACTACAATATTTGGGTACGATAACTTTTAATTTTCAAGAACTTTTCTTGAAACTTTTTTGGGAAGGAAAGGAAGTTGAATTGAGGGGTCTCGAAGGAAAACCTGGAAAGATAATCAACTCTAACAACATGACAAAGCTTATAAATAAAGAACAACTGGGTGTAATTGCACAATTATGTTCACTAGAGGATCCCCCATCGAAATCATGTATTTCTCCAGATCTCCGAAATGTTTTCGACAATCATTCCAAGGTATTTGAGACTACCAAAGGCCGCCCACCTATTTGCGATCATGGTCATGCTATTCATTTGATTCAACGAAGTGTTCCTCCAAACATCAGGCCTTACATATATTCATATGCCCAAAGGAGTGGGAACTCATTCAAAAGTTGCAGAAGATCCCAGTTCAAATAGTATTTACAAGGAAGGAAAAATCATATTGGAACCTGAAGTAGTAATAGAATTGAGAAATCGAAAGCTACGAAATAGATCAATTTCAGAGTATCTCATCAAGCGGAAGAACTTACCCACTGAAGATTCCACATGGAGGACAAGAATTTATATAGAAGCATCAAGAATTACTCAAGCGTTGAGGACAACACTTTTTGAAGGAGAGGGGCATGTTAGGTCGCTATACTACTAGTGTAACCCCTTATTGTTATTAGTACAACCCCCTTATTATATAGTTGTGCCCATGTAGTCCCCATATTGTTATTATTGTGCCCCATAGAAGCCCACTATTGTTATTATTGTGCCCTTACATTATTATTGTGATGCCGGTTCTGATTATATTATGACCCCTTAGACTCATATATATAAAAAGGAGGTCTTGTCATTTGTATCATCAAAGAATGTTCATTTGTGTAATGTAAAGGAGGTTGCCCCCTCGAAGAGGCTTATTTCTAAGGTGTTGATCTATCTTTTCTATCTTTTTGTGAGCTGGTTTCATAACAGGAATAAGTACCCTTTACCTCCCATCATTAAAGAAGACATATATAGGATGATACATGACATGTAAACTCTATTGCCATAAGGAAACACAAAAGATATGCTATTACATAATATACATAAATTGAAAGAGCCCATTCAGTGGAGGCTCTTCTAATCTCTCATGACATATGGTAGACTCTTCCAAATTACTCGAGGAATAGAAATATAGTTGGCTACCCTTACTTAAACTTGGTCCTTAATAGGGAAATATTTCATACTAATTCTATGCTCAAATATGGTCCACATGGATCGGGTTAAGTTTTCACTTTCCCATCATTTGGTGTCCTAGTCATTTCTATAGAGCACCTAAGATATGGAATAATGAAGAGGAAAGAACACATTGGCTACAACTTGATATAACTCAAGGCTATTATAATGAAAGGGATTATGGAGACCTAACATTTGACTAGTGTGAGTTACATGCAAGGACTCCAGAGGAAGAATAGTTGGGTTACATGTGATAATGCAACCGAATCAGATGGGTGGAGATTATAGGTCCCCATTTTGACTATGTTTTGATGAATATACACCCCCTTTTTTACCCTAATCTACAACTATTTTCCCCTTGTTTACTCTTATCCATCATGAGTTTTTTTGAGTTATACAATTTCCTTGTATTTCTCTTATTTTCCTTTTTATGATTTGGATTGAAATGTTTCTTAGAGTTTAATTAGACGATTGTATATTTATGTGCGTCTACATGATTGGTAATGACTTAATGGCTCCTCACTCACCTTGAATTCCCTAAAGATGTGTGTTTTTCAAAACTATATGCTTTCTACCTCTAGGTCAAAGGATAAAAATCCAAATTTTGGGAATAGGATTTGATTAAAGATTCTTGTTAGGAATGAAAAGGATTCATTCAATTGAGGTTGATCATAAAATTATGGAAGGTTTTTACCCCAACCAAGTTCTCATACAACACATGAAAATATAAACCATTGATTGAATATCTGGTGAAGATAGGTTGTGGGCATCTCGATAGTTTGTTAGACAATGGTGTGCTCATCCTTGCATAGCATGTACAAGAAGATTCAATGAAGAAATCACATGCACAAACATTCCACAAAGATAAGGTGCAAGCATCTTTGCATTTTGGTCCTTAGTTAAACAAGGGTGTGCTCAACATTACACCCCACAATGCAAATAAGGGATCAACTCTATTTTGGTGTAACCAAAAAAACCATATTGGAAAATTTGATATACAATCACAACCTATCATAATGAAGCAAACAAAAAGAATTTATTGATGTCGTTGGTTTGGAACCACCCGAATGGATACTTGAGCCAATCATGGGCATGTGCAAAGTGTTCTTTTTAATTTTCATTTGAATTGGTTTTTTTATTTGAGGAACTTGTCGTTCCATATATGGAATTGACAGGTTCTCTCATAGACATATGTGTGTGTGTGTGCACAATGTTGGCATGGGTTGCGACTTGTGGTTTCCATAATATGAGATTAGACCTTTGTTAAAATTGTGTTTTCTAATTACAATAGAGTTTTCTCTTGATTTGACTTATGGAAATCTATTGTGATATCATTCTAGCAATCTTGTGAGTTTAAGCACATATCGCACCTCAAGTAGGGCCCACTCCAAGTGAGGTGGCGTGCCACACATACATATGGTATCTAGTAGCTAACCTGTTTAGATAACTTCTTGCAATTTTAATTCTTTGTTTCTTGGTCTATTTTCTAATTATTTTGTTCATTTGTGTTTTCCTTCATTTTGTTATTTTTCTACAGAATAAGTTGTAGAATGGGTTGTTACAGGTTTATATGTTGTGGAATTATTGTAGTGTTGTTATATATTAGTTTGCTAGCGAATCAAGTTTATTTTAAATTTACACTTGGTATGCAGAGTTATATTTCATGTTGTGAATAATTTTTTCATGGGATATGACATTTGAGATGCCACTAACCTGGTGATCAAGTTGCGACAATATTGATTATTTTATTGCAAGTTTAATAGAGTTGCAATTATTTTTAGTATGATGCATGGAATTAGTTTAGAGCATGCCACAAATGTCTTACTTCTATGTTACATTTACCTAGTGACTCACAAGTCTCTAATGAACCTTGGGTTAGCAAATATAATTATTGTGTTTCTATCAAACTATCGTAGATTTAGGAAAACTTATATAAAAACATTGTCTTTTTTGGCGCCATTATCAAGGAGGCACTCAGAGATTTAAGAATCTAGTTTAGGCTAGATAAAGATTCTAGGCCAAGATAATCAGAGGAAATTGTTGACTATCCTTTGAACATCTTATCACTAATGACATGGTGTCTGTTAACACTCAGGTTGTCCCTTGGCTCCTTAAGGGATACGGCCGAGGTAACCACAGACTAAGCTTTGGACTGCCGGTCCTAGCCTACCAGCAGTCAGAGAGGGCTCTCTCTTCGGGATTTAGCTTTGTTTAGGAAATGATTTCAGGCTAGTTACTATGCACATGGTTTTTTGTTTGAGTTTAGCGGGATGAATGATCTATTCAGGCAGTGTTGGCATGCGAAGCGCAAGAGGTTTAGAACATTGGGCATGGAGTCAAGGATGTGGACTGAAAGATGGGTTTTCTTTGGCAAAGAAGGGACTACAGAGCAGGATAGCTACACAAGGAATAATATCAGGTTTTGAATGAGGATGAACGGATGTCAGGGAATGAAAGACAGCTAAGTAGTTTTCATTCATGCTAACAGAGGGAACGTGACTAAATATTCTATAGGAGCAATTAAGAAATTCCTACAACAATATTCATATACGGAGGAAACTAGTGCAAATATGAGCCTAAGAGGAATTCATATTTATAGGCTAATTTAGAAGGAAAACATAGAGAAAAAGCAGGAATTGAGGGCAGAGCACGGCTAAGTGACATCTAAACTATTCTTTTTTCCTGCAAGTTTAGATCATGACACAGATATGATATAGCAAACATAGCAACTGTAGAAAGAGATGAGGAAAACTTATTAGTCCATGAAGAAGCACGAGAATTCTGTAATCTCAATCTTCAGCCAACGAATCCACGTTTAGACAGTCCAAACACAAATGTTCCAGCAAGCTCTGTTTATTAAATTTCTTGGAGCGTACACAGCAAGTCTCAAAATGAGATTAACGATCAAAACATCTCTCACCCTTAAAACAGTCCATAGGGTGGTTTAAATAGAAAATATTTACAGACTTAGATCTCTGGATAAGATCTCAAGGAAAATATCTCAAAATATCTATCAAACCGATCCAAACAGATCCGAAGTAAATCAGTGTTTGCTGCTAAATTGTAAAAAATAAATGCATGAAAAACTATATGAGCTGCGCTGGGGCAGCTGGCATCTTGGAAAAATATCTAAGGCTGCGCATGAGGCAGCAGCCTCAAAAAAGTGTCATTTGAGCCATGCGCTGGCCTCATAGTCATTACTGCGTATTTGGCCTGCAGCACCGCCCTCAAATGTGGCTCGATACTCTGTATTTTTAATAACAGGGCATTGAATCCTTTAAAATCTGATATGAATAGTCTTTAATAGCTTTAACTATGTTCTGGTGAGTTTTAAAGGCTTAGAGCCGCCTCTTTGACTTTGATGAAGGTCTTTGAACTATTCAATCACCTTTTTTAATCTCTTTATGGCAAAAATAGCTGCTGTGGCGCTTTCTGCAGGCTTCTGGAGGTTTCGGCGCCTTGGCCGATCGAAAGTGGAAGATGAACTGAGGAAATATTTCAAATGTCGGTGAAAAACTAAAGGAAGAAGTGTCATCCTTCCGATAATCTCCAAACCTGGAGGACAAGTGGATCAATGATCTGTCAACCGCCTTTTCCATCATGAATTCAGGTCTAGTCATCTTCAGATGCCCCAGGCACTAAAGTATTTGCCACCTCTGGAAAGTGGACTGAGGTCCAATTTCTAATAATATCCCAGCAATCCTTGGCTCGTCTCACAATTCATAAAGGATACATGTAAAATGCTTCATGCCATTTTTCATAGGTTTCCTTGTAGGACGAACAAGGACTTCCAGTAGGATCGACGCGAGACGAATTATTGAAATCTTGAGCGCAAAAGTGACACCAGAGATGATCATCTGATGCCAGCGAATGCCACCGCTGGCTCACGCACCCGAGTTTGACCGTGCATTTGGCACCTGTTTTCACTATTATTGACAGTAGAATTGCGTCCTGCAAATCTTCCATGACCAATCCCAATCTCTATCTCTGTGATGTTGCTCGACTGTCTTACTATCACTGGCTCCAGTTATTTATTAAAACTCTTTGATTAGCACAATCTCACTTTTGCATTCTTGGCAATCAAAAAATATACTGAGGAATCTGGAGAGGAAATGGAGCCACCCGAGCACTGAATTCTGGTCCATGAGGCTTGCTTAGCCTTCCCGGAACAAATGTAAAACCACCTTCAATTGAGCCAGAAGAAGTTCGCAGAGGACAGCAGCTCTGATATACAAATACGTCACCGCCCTCTTTCAGATATGGATACTTGCCAATAACAGCATCACCATGAAAATCATTTATGATAGTATCATTTGCTCGAATTATCCAATGTCTTCTAGCTAGTTGGCATGAACTTAACATTCCCCCCTCAGAAATTTTTTCTTGATGTAAAAGGCACATGCGGATTGAATAGCAAAAATAATATTCGTTACGGTTCTCCAGTAAATTGCTGAACTCTGGCACAAACACTGCAGAAGCACGTACCTGTACACCATTTGTCACAGCCTCACTACGTAGAGACTCTTTTTCAGGAAATAAACTGATACTCTAGATATTACCATCTTTGTGAACAGAAAAATTGCCAACTTCTAACTGTCTGCCATATTCTTCCAACCACAGGAGCATCGCATCTTGCTGAGCTACATCTATTAATGAACTAGCGACACATGGCATCATCTCCCCAGTTGCAAAGAGGTTCTTAGTGCCAACATAGAGTTGACCATCGGAACAGTCAAGGAAGAAAAACTTCTTCATATTACATGAGGCTGCAATGACAATATGCTTCGATCCCCTAGGGAGTGTTATCATTGAAGCACAATGTTCGGTAAGTTCCAAAACTTCTTGCAAGGGTAACAAACTCACATTAACATGGGTATTGTAGAAATGATAACCTCCCATAACGCCCAAGACAGATAGCTGCTGAGTTTGTGGAAGACCGCCATGTGGGATGTTTTGGCCATTGCAGAAACGATACAGAATCCTTGTAGAAACAGGCAGTTGCCACCCAAGTTGATCCTCTACCCTCCTAATTTAATAAAAAAGAAACCCAATGCCTGTAGTGAGCGGACCTTGATATAAAATTCGTCTGCGCGCAGGTAGTGCTTATATATATATATATATATAAAAAGAATATTCACTACGGTGATTGCTCCCTTATCCATTATGGCAATCAGATCTGCCACACAACGAACAAGAAGCCCAAGACAGAAAGGCAACGTACCAAATGCAATTTGTCTTTTGGCTCAAACCGCATATTGTACAGCTCAATATGCTTAAAGAACATCCGAACGAGATACTCAAACGTGCCCACACTTTGAGAAGCAACTTTATTGAGTGTGCAGTTTGTTTCTGGGCGAGCACCGCCGACGGATTTCTCCTCTTTACTCTGTTCCATTGATAGTTTGCCACACCCTTTTGCACTTACAATTAAGAATTCATATGAAGAGTCATCCATTGTAAAATCACCAATATTTTCATTATAGCGGATTATGTTTGAGAAAAGATGTCCTATTTTTTAATGTTGCAGGTAAGGAAGTGATTGAATCGTTAAACTGTTCATTTGTATCAGCGAGAAACCTTGAACCTTCGAAGTATAATTACAATCCCCTGCTTCCTCAGCATTAAAACTCCCAAGCAATGGAACCACCTGGTGAGAGCTCACATTTTCCAATTGTAGACGAAACAGATTCAAGACCAATCTCTGAAGTCATTTCTGGAGCCTTGACCCTGAACTTTCCTTTTTCAATCTCTTCTTCATGCATAGCTTCTGCCTTCAAATTTGATGTGTAGGAATGTCGATTAATAGTCTTTGGAGCAAACTTTATCGTCCCTGGAAAAGTTGCTTCTAAACTTTTTGCAGTCACACTTCGTCCACTAACAATTATCTTCCATTCAACTGAATGTTCTGTTGCCGACACTGTCCCTACTGACGGATTACCATCAATTAAAACTATCTTGCGCCTAGGAAAAGGCATATTTACAGAACAGAACTCAATGGTGGTTGGAGCTTTGTAGCCTTCCATTAATTTTAATTTGAACAAAAATGCACCTTCGTCTTCTGAGACCATAGAAAGCTGGTAAAAACCTTTAATTGGAGGACCTATATTGCACAGAGAAGCTTGGTAATGCATTAAAATAAAGTTTCCAAGCGGCGGTGAAAATATTAGAGCTTGCTTGTCCACACCTTCCTCAGGAACCTGTGTACATGGGTGGAAAGATAACGCTTCAATGTGAGCTGTATTCAGGCATGTTAAGGGAAAAGAAACATCTGGCAAACCTTCTAAATCAGCTCGACAATTTATTTGACCAGAAATGGATATAGTATCTGGAACATCATCCCTGTCATACATTGCTGCAGATACGACTTCATGAATCATAAACAATATCCTCTGCTTTCCTCTGAACAGGTAAGGCTTCCACGCTGGCTGTTTTAGATCTGTATGAGGTATGTCCAATGATGAAAACCCATTCAATCTCGTAGCAGAAAGATTAGCAACACCAAGGTCCAAAGGAGTACCAAAAGGCATTGAACTACTGATGAAGTTCCTCAGGGCATCTTTATCCACTGTTCTGGAGCTACCTTTGCTACCAGGAAGATCTGATGTCGTAGTGCCTGTAGCAGTAGAACTGACAGTTGCCATAGCTGCAACAGGTGTTCCTGCAGGCTTAGCCCTAGCTGCAATGCCCGCTATCCCCAGTATTTGACAATGATTCGATTGTCAGTGAACTTGGTCTCAGACTTCAGATTGTCCAACTTCATTCTTGTATAAGGCACTTCTGGACAGCTACAAGCCACACATGGTTCACTTTCAAGATAATAACCATCAAACTCCACCAAACTGGGTAATTTATCCCTCCAAAATGTCTATCACATAGGACCATGCTTGTATTTATCATCGGTGTCCGCAAGGCACTCACTGTGCTCACAATGAAGCACTCTGTATCAATGAAATACAGTAAATTTGGATCTTTTATATACTTCCGGGCTATGTCTCCTTCCAACATTCATTGTAAAATTGGGAGATCCCTTCCTTTTCATGTGGGAAATAACCAGTAAGTTCAACAACGAAATCCTCAAATTTTCTATGAACACGAACAGAAAGACCATCAGGCAAATGGTAATGGACAGTTGTTGGATCAAGTAATAACTTCATTTTGCAACCAACAGCTTCCAATGCTTTTGTGATTAAATATAGATCCCTGCACAACCAAACCACTGGACATTCCAATACCAACCATTTGAAGAATGAACTCTTGTGCTCCATCTTGTCTGGGTCTCGGTCATCACACTGGTCTGTCTCAAATGTTTGCAGACAAGGTTTGTGCCCTCCTTGTCTCAGTAGCAAATATGGAAAATATGGAACATTGCGGCCCGCACAGTTTTTTACTATCGTTCGACCGTTACAGAAGC